>JAGVSQ010009494.1:0-13589 GCA_022683975.1 Rhyacophila evoluta
TTGTGCAGTCGGCCATGGACCTGAATGGATCGTAGCGCCACATAATAATAATAATTGTAAATATGATTTCTTTGAAATTCTTCTTTGTCGAAATATTTTTACAGTATTTATTATACATGTTTAGTAAAAATTATTAGGAAAGGATGAGATCGTCAGCAACGTACGCATTTTATCACATTAAGAAACATTGAAAATGAAAATTCATTGGAAAAAATTGTAAATTAGGATTTTGAGTAGTGGGCTAGTTTTAAATATAACGTTTATTTTACTACTTTTCTTTCATACCGACCATAAAATATATTATTATACTATGTATTATAAAATAACATTCAATACAATATTTCATTGCGTGTATTTTTTTATTAAATATTCTATTTAATTTACAGAATTTGTAATCTTGTCAATATGCCTTTAGTATTACTTATATTAGCCCATATTATGAATCTTTGGATACAAAATACATAACAACATTTTAGTCTTTCATTTTAAATACTCTCTTAGCAAAAAAAGAACAGAGTAAAAATTTTACTCATCATCGTTCAGCCATTCTTCTCCGTACTGTAAAAATAGTTCTAAACGAAAAAATTACATATTTTAGTAATAGAGAGGTTTATGAGAAAGGTTGTATTTCAGTATCAGTAATCATATTTTTGAATAATTATTTTTTTGTTAAAATTTACTTATATTTTATTATAATATGTAAATGATATCTACTCTTATCGTATATCTTGATGTCATATTGCAATTTTAGTTTTTTTCCTAATAGAATCAGCGGCTTTTTACCCTAAAAAGCTACTGACCGCTGACCAATGCAGCCTCTCGCTACTTACGTATGGTATGCGAACAGTTTTAATCATTTCCAGTCAACGATATTTTAATACAATAACAAAGACCACATCTTTGAACCACTAAACCGATCAAATGAATTGCATATTGGGATAATAAAATTAATTTATTTTAGTGTATTGGTTTACCTAAAAAAATATATTATTGTTTTTGTGCCATTGAACTGCTGTAACGATTCTCGGGCATATTAATTGGCAGAATATCTTTCAAAACATTTGAAACTTAATAAACATTCTAAATAATTATCAACCAAATAATACTCACCAAATGGGGAAAAACCTTTTATAAACCCATCCTATTTTCAATTGAAACCATATTAATAATACTATGATCCCAAGAGATTGTCATAAAATCATAATTTATTAATTCATGTACCAATGCGATTTAGCAACCATTGAATTTTTGACAGTGTTATAATAGTAGCCATAAAAATATTTATAGTCCTTTTTATGTATGTGTGATTTATATAATATGTGTACTTATTATTTATTATTTTATTGACTAGTTGAACATATGACTTGAGAAAACGCTTTGGAGCCCAACACTCTGAAAAGGTTTTAACCGCATATAGGAAAACCATATTATAATTTGAACCAGAGAAATAATTTCAAATGTTAATTTATGAAAGAATATTAATTATTCGTGAAAGAACACTCGTTGTAATTTAATGCTCAAATATGGTATAAACTAATTTTAGCTATCATTTAATAATATAATATATACGACTATTCTGCTGAATTCGGAATACTCACCACTACTTCACAATATAAGCATCATTATATTTCGTGAATAAATAAAACAAAAATGTACAAAGATTGATATATCAGGCATTCATTAAATTCGTCGGGCCCACGCAAATACTTTCACAATGTCTGCTCCAAAAATGAAACACATGAATCCCCACGGAGTGATGATAGCTACTCCAAGAATGGAGTATATAAAAATTGACGGGAGACTATTTAAGATGAAGAGAATTACCTGTCAAACGCTCAACCCTTGGGCATCCGGTATTGTACGTAGAATATAAACTTCTAACCACCATAGCTGACGACATGATTCACAGATACTTGCGGCTAATTACTGAGCTATGGTAAACTTTTAATTAATCAAATAATTAATATGTGAACGGAAAATATTTTTAATGTTACTGTCCATTCGAAAATATACGGGATAATTATTTCAAATTATATGTTGGATGATAGAAAATCTGTAGCATTTATGATACTTCTCACCTAACTGACGTGATTTATTGCCCATTCATTTGCAGTGTATACCTTCTTCCACTTTATATCCCAGAAAGTGTTATCTATTGTAATATATGGAAATCCTACAGCCTTCTGAATTCTGAACAGTGCTCGCAAGTAACCAATGGTTTCTTAAAAAGTAAATGGCAACCTGACCTAGATCAAAACGCTAACTTCTGTGAATGAGGTTTTTATTTTTTGTTTGATTGAAATTATGCGGTTATTAAAAAGTTTTTTATGCTAGCTGAAATTTCATTCATTAACATTAACAATTCACATATTATGATTTTGCAATTGTTGAAATTATTTTAGTAAATATTTGAGTTTAAATCATTCATACGTATCATGATGTGCAATATATTATACTTCATGATATTGACTTCATACTAACAGACTGCATAGATGGTTTTCTATTTCAAATGTCGAAACTTACAAATGATATGCTTTATTTACTATTGCTATATTTATATACGAAATCAAATCAATTGTTGTTTTTATGTTGCCTTTAATCAGTATACTAAATTTTTCTCATTGAATATATTTATATTCAATTTTAAAAGATAGCGTAAGATGAACCCTGAATGACTAAGAATATTTACAAAATTTAGGAATTAGTTTAGCTGGAAATTAATATCTATCAAGCACTGATTGTGTAGAGTAGTGATTCTAAAAAAAAATATCCAACCGCTAAAAAACATTCACGTCTACTCAAATAATTTTGTTTTAGTAACCAATTAGTAGCACCATGTAGTGACTATGTATTTAACTGTTTTACTATTGATTTTGGTGACACAAATCATAACTATCAGAAAGCTTAATTCTCTGATTATATCAAATATTAATGAAATCATATTAACACCTTCCCCTTCAAATTAAAAGCCATACTTACTAAAATCGTGCTAATGGCTAAGTAATTTTTCTGCTGGCATAAAGATTGATTTTCATGTCAAAAAGAATAGATGTACGAGTACATTTTTTAAAATTTGCAATTTTCAAGAGACGAAAAATCATGTTGGGCATTTTAAACGTACAGTCGTCATTTACGTATGACCTTGATAGGCGCGTTTTCAGTAATGAATGATATGGTAAGCCTTATCTTTTATAAAGGGCTTTTAACTGTAATTCAGGAGTGTATGTACCATTTTAAATAATCCGTTTTTTGTGAGGACTCTACACTCATTTCCGGTGAGTTTTCTTTAGTTTTCATGTTTTGGAAAACTTAGCTCCAAATATTTCTACCGGAAGGATTGCTCATTACATCAATAATACAAATTAATATCTAAGACAATATTCTCAAAAAGATTTGTGTTATGTATTTATTTTATACAAAATTATAATATATTTCATCTTAATTGAAGTTCCATTGAAGTAAGCAGTAAGATACCTTATTATATTAATTTATGATATCAATGTCACGCATATCGCGGTCTACATAAAATTGTGTTTAGATTTTTCACTGACAGCATTCATTTATTTTTAGGTTTTCTCGGCCTGTAATAAACGGCTAATATTATATGATAACAGAGAGCGTTTTTCGTTTACCCCACTGTTAATTTGTGTGTGCTTTCCATGAATACATTACTAATAGATGTGCAATAAGACATCTTTTATAAAATATTATATTATAATCTATCATTTTCTTACTGTAACTGTCCCAGATTAATACATCGATACCTGAAGGAAAGTTTATCTTAAGAAAGAAGCTTCTTCATTAGAGTTAACAAATCTACATTACGAACAATATTTTACACATAAATATTACATACTGTATATTTTGATGGGATCTTAAGTAATCCACTCTCTGATGATCATATTTTTTACTCAAATATACATTTCTAAATTCAATAGAACCTTGATTATTTGAACTAAGCAGGGATTTAGATGTTCCCGATAAGGATCGAGAAGGAGAAAAAACCAAATAAAAATCTATTTCATACATAGTGTATACATATTTCTTATTGAATTTCATAATATTAAAAGTTCACGTAATACATTTAAAAACATACGACTATATACACACGGACAATTATTGTTTGGCGTAAAAATCAAGCACTGATTTTAGTTTAAAAATAGCTATCCTTTTCAAAGCCGCCAAATCACGTAAACGTTTAAGAAATATATGCTGTGTTGAGTCACATTCTTCATGTTTTTCCAACCAATTTATAGCTATATCCAAGAATTAAAACAATTCAAAATGTGTAAGATTATAATCTCCTCATTGGCAATCACTTCTAGGACTAAATTATACTCTGCTTCAAGTATGTCTTACATTGTCAATAAGAATTTGTAATCCAGAATCGTTTGCATCGCAATTTAACCAATGTGGGAATTTAAGCCCGTATCATCAACATTAAAAATAAACTCTTCACTGTATCCTTCCTCACAAATACCTTTAACTAGCCTATAAAAGTTTTTGCTGAAGATATGTCGACCGAAATCTTTTCCCGGTAAGTTTCCACTTTTCTATAACCAGGTCGTCCTCTAAAAATTTTAAACCAACCCGAGTTTACTTTGAAGTTTGGCCATATACATATGTACTATAAAATTCTCCCGAAACATCTCTTGTCAAAGCACCGATAATATCCAGTTTTTCTTTTAATGACAGTATAATAAATTTTCTTTTCGGTAACACAGGTAATACTTTAAAATCCGGTAAATCGAGGTTCACATAATAGAGGTTCTACACATATATTTGTAACACAATAAAAAAGGGGTTTGAAGTTTAAACACTGTCCAAAATCCATATACATTCTATTAATATAGATATCGTAGAGGTCAGCGTGCACACCTAGCAATTCGGGGAATACGGGCTCGATTCCCGCATCCATAGGATTTTTAAAAAACCAAAAATGCAGGACTAGATTTTCACTAGGTTGAGTAATGTCTGACAAACCATTCTCGTAAAAAATAATCTGCCAATACGTCTTCACATTGCGGAAATTCATATACTTCACTTTCGGAGTCGATATCTTCATACTGTGCTGAACCGTATGCTCTATTTTGGGAGCAAACATGGTATATATAATTTTTGTTAAATATTCTACATAACATCAATATATTATCGTAAATTGAAATAAATGATATCGTAAACAATTGAGTAATGAATATTTTTGGTTTTTAGTTTTGTGACTTGTAGCTAGTAGGTTATATTAAATGTATCATTTGTTCAATACGAAATAAGTTGAATCTCTCAACGCTAAGAGATTATTTTTATTCACATTATATTGGCAATTACCTCCCTTTATAACGCAGGTCAAACCCCTTCGGGAAATTAACCACCTGTACAATAATACCCTTTTTAAAAACTGGTCGTATAAAAAATTAAGACCCTTTAAGCAAAATGAGCTAACCTAATATAACTTAATATCCAGGGTGATAATGTCCAGTAAATATGTTCCCTGTTTCCATAACTACTTCACAAAAACTATCTTATAAATCTCAGATAGGGAAATGTACATGTTGTTACACCTCATTTTAAAACATTACTCCTACGTTTGCCTTTGTATGTTTTTAATCATACTAATTGAAGACATTAAACAATACTATAAAAAGAAATTCTTACGTAACTGATTATAATCAAATAGAAAAACTGTTATTGCCAACTTCACAGCACTTTTATTCGACTTTTAACTATTTATGAAAGGTAAAATAAGTTACAAAATGATATTTGTTTCTGTTCATCCTTTCAGTATACAGAGAAAGCCAAGAATAATTGTTGTAGCTGATGACGCACATCGTTCGCTTTGTTAAAGTGTCTCTAACTTTATTTTCAAAGCGCTTTCTCATCTTTCCGTCTATCTTTTGAGAGGAAACTACGTCAGCGTATCATATATTTCAGTAATATATATATATATAGATTATGTTTATATTTCGTAAAAAATATTACCGTATTCTGCTGTTGGCCAATATTTCATAAAATATGGTTGTCAATAAAAAAACAATATAATAAAATGAGAAACGTAAAAAAAGCAGGAAAAAAGATAGTCAAAAAAAATGCATGTATTTGTAACAATGTAAACATTAATTAGCGAGATAAAATGTTAGTGTTAGCCCAGTCGTAGAGGCGCCCTTTTGCAAAAAGTCTTTTATGCATCCCCCCTCCAAGCTTTCCTGAAATGATAATAAAAAAAACTTTTGTGATTGTGCTTTTGTAAAAACATACACAAAAATTAGTTACTGAATGAAAATTATATACTAAATTATAATTGTATGCAAGTATCTTATATGTTTGTGGTATTCTTGTATTGATTATTCGGATATCATTGCATGTAGAAAATACTGACCAATTTATTGATTTTTTTACATAAAAAGGACTCAAGAATTAGTAGGGCTCAGCCTTAAGTGTCTGTGTCCTAGAGACATTTTTTACATCTTTCATTGCTGTATCTAAAAACGGATAAAATGCGGTTAAGAGCAAATAAATATCCATATATTATAATAATATTATGATCGGCCTTTGGCCATAAATACTTAAAAGGTAGCATTGAAAGCTTTAATTCTCTTATTTAATACTACATGTTTAGGATAAATACAGATTAAAAAAAAAATACAATTTTTTTACCACGTACGTAATTGTATAAAGATAGTGACGCTTTCATAATGTTCTGTGTTAGGTATGCTTTTGATTTTCAGATCAAACCCACGTTAACGTCACAAGCAATTAATTACGAGAAGCTTTCATACACTGGGGGTTCAGTGACGGGGGATATTTTCATAATACAATTAATCGAATACATATCTATTGTTCACCCAACTTTAGTCACCTACGATGAAAACGCACTCCAGTCATATTGTAATGTTATATGTACCTGTGAATTGTTTTATATAAACATCATTCATTTTATGTAAATACTTTTCATATATTATAAAATCGCTAGACTACCTCTGTCAAAAAACATATAAGTATTTAACACTGCATTTATAAATAATTATAAATTTAGTCAGCATCACCATTGCAACGTAAAATTCTGTGTTCCAGTTTAAACCCCGATAATCACCAATATGTATTAATAACTATGTATAAAACTTACTTTTATTTCCATATGGCTTTCATTTAATTATTATTCAAAGCATGGACATACTTATCAATGGATTATAAACTATAATAAATTGGTAATGTTGTCATCATAACACAATGATAATAATTATTATTTATTCTAAGCGTAAATGAGTTTAAAATGTTGAAATGTCGTATATTCTCCAAAAGGGTGTTTGTATTTTAAGCTTTACACTTGACTACTCCTCCATTTTTTTGTTATTAAGACGCGATTCCTTAATTTTAAATCAAATATTTTATAAGATTTATGAGGAAGAAAATCTAGCAATCATTTCTCTGCGATGTAATCCTTATTCTATTATACTTACTTATGTGATCCGATAAAAAAAGAATATCTCTTTGATTTAACGCTTGAGACACCCACGCTTGTCGGGGTGAAGTTGATGGAAATGGCGGAAAGTCGGTAAAGACCCGTCCGAAGCACTAAATCCTATTCTCCTTTCAACTTGGTCCCTGGAGGAAATTGCTTTAACCCCAGGATCGCAAACATATTAAATAATATTTATTTCGAGCGAAATGACTATTTGCAAATTTATATAAACTAATTACTGAACATATTTCGTATTGAAAATAAATATTCTCTTATCGGGAATATCAATTTATTGAAACATTTAAAATTTTACTATTTTATATTATTTTTTAATTAAAATATTAAATTTAAAATAATATTTAAGCGCTTCATTAGACGAGCAATAAAAGGGAAATTCGCTAAATGGCCGCATGCAAAGTATACTTATTTTTTTCTGGGAAATAGCATTATAATGCAGAATGTACCCAATATATACAAATAAATTTATTAATCTGTATTTTACACGTATGTATACGATTATATTGGGAAAACGGTGATTCACAATCTCTTTATATTATTTTATTATACACACAACTCAAAATACCGAAATATAAAATGAATTGTGGAGTTATTATAAAAGATTTTTGCGGGAGTTCAAACTGCGTCTCGGTAATCAAAAATTAATATGGACACCAATCATAGTTTTACGATAGAGAGGACATTTGGTGAAAAAGCTATATTGTATTGTATGAAAAATGTTACTATTAAGCATGATGGGATGATTGTGAAGAAAGTATATCCCTACAAATACTAATACATTATAAATGTTTATCAAATAGTATTGGTAAACGAATTAATGTCCTAAGATATTAGGCCCTAAACTCCTTGAATTGAACTCCTAAAATGGATTTTTTATTAAAATAATACTTGACAATGTCTGATTTTATGGGCATATCAGGCGTAGGAAGAAAGGGAGGAATGGAGTGAGAAAACGGGACGCATACGACTGCGATATGTATGCCGTTTCCATGGAAACCGCACTCCATCTCCGGCAACAAGTAGCAGCACTCCCGCTAAGTGCCACCACTAGTCGCTGCCATTGTGCCGACTCCACTCTCTTCATCAAATAATAAATAGCACAGGAGAACGACGGTTGATTTAACGATACGAGAATCGACGAACTTTTTAAATCCTTCTCGAATTATTCCGTCACTTATATTAAACTAATACAAGTATGTAAGCATGGAAAAATCTCGATGAAATTATTCAATGTGCATCAATAGATTCGACAGGCGGTGCTTCATAGAAATTCATTTTAAACTGAAATCTATCTAAGCAATGGAAAATTCTGTATGAATTAATGGATAGAATTTTGTAACTTGTAATATCCTATAAATACCTCCCAATTTGACGTACCGCTCTGGCCATTTTAAAAAAAACTGGCCACGTAAAACCAAAGATTTCAGTCTACCCCAGTTAACGATTCATCCTGAGCGTTTGTAGATTTAACTATCAAAACGAACAAAAGGAAAAACAATATGTTTTGCAGTATGTGAATATATTTAGGTAATTTAAATCTTTTCTCAAAAGGCGCGAAAGTTTTTTTTTTCTTTATGATTTATTGTTTTCGTAATATTATGTAGTGGTATTCACAATATACGATTTCTTCTTGTTTATCACAGAAACCAGACGTGCATTTATTGATTTTGATCATCATCTTCATCGAGATCAGAAAAGTATCATCACATAATGGACTTGCTGTATACACCCCGGAATAAATTGGTTTAATTCATTCTATTGACTGTATGAATTTGATAAGAAGTAATTTTAAGTCCAAAAAAATATTTGCAAATATATTTTCACATAGATCATGATACACAACCCACCTATTCATTGCATATGGGCATTTTGAGGTTGTACATACGCCAATTAGAATTATGTACAACATAATATATGTATGTTTACGAGTATATTAGTTGCTTTAAAATTATTAAACCTGGTTAATAATTTAGCGCATCAAGAAGAAAAAATATAACAGTACAATAATATTATCTGAAATTAACACCTAGTTTTGAGTTAATTTTCGACATTAATTCGTTTTAAAGGTTTTCACGTATGTCAAAAATCACGTAACTCGAGTAACACGTCTGTTTTTAAATTGAAGTTGGTCACTTTTGGATAGATATTTGATCAAAAAACAATGTTGCGTAATGCAACTTCTTCTATCCATTTATGTGCTATTTTTTTCTCCTGTGCTATTTTGCACTCGTCACTAAATTAATTTCGCACTTTTCGTTACTCGCAGATAATATTTAATTTATTTGTAAATTTTTAATATACATATGCATTTGCCATTTCAATTATAATAATTTACTAAGAATCAAAAATATGTTCATTTGGCGACAGCGGGTGTCGAAATTCTATGCATAACATTAAATGTTAAAAAAACAACCAAAAACAGAAAGGTAAACCTCACATATTATCAACTTTTTTCAATGAGTAGTCTACCAGTTGACTATTATTTAATTTTCTTCTATTACAATTTAATATGCCTGCAACTAATATATATATATATAGGTGTGTGTAAAAATGTGAACTTTCACCACACCTGAAAATTATGAATATGGGTAGGTAGTAACAAAAAAATGTACTAGGAGCAGTAGCGTACTTAGAACTTTAGCTACCTGCCGGTCTTTTCGATACTTTTGTATAAATTTGAAATATCGGGTTGTGTAAATTCTGCTATCTCGATTTTTCAGCTCTCGTGTAAACTAAGCTAAAAAATCTAAAAATGCCACCCCACTCCATGTACAGTACTGACTAGAAGTATTTATAACATATTTACGTTGCTCATAACTATCTTCAGTATGTGTAAATGTCTGCTTAAATAATATATTTCATGAACTCTGACAATTAAAAGATATTTTTTTGAAAAAACTTTATTAATTCAAAATTTCGCAATTAGATTTTGTAAATAAATAATAAGCACACACATAATTTACATAAACACATCAAAGCAGACCATAAAATTTACAGAAAAAAATATGGTAATTTTACGTCCAGAAAGTTAACCAAATTAATTAGAATATTATTTCATAATATAAACCATGAATCACAACTAATGAAAATAATCGTTATAAGTTTTGGTAAAATCATATTTTATTGAACTTCTAAGATGGTTAAAACTATCTATAAACTTTTCCATCAGGCAAAATCTCTTACTAGATATAATATGGATATGGTGGCCAAAATTATTACCAATATTCATTAGATGCCCAATCGAAAAATAAAATGTTCAACCAAACACCGGAAAAACAACATCAGAAATTTCAGAAAGAATTATATGATTCTAACAGAACCTAACCACTATGATTCAGTAACATAATAAGGATTATAAAATGAAATTATAATATAGGTCATATTAAAATTAGCATATATTTATCAATATGTACATGCCTTAGAACTACAAGTTTTGATAAACATCAAAACATTACCAATTTTACTGTCAAAACTATCAAATAAGAAATATTTTACACAGGAGAGCTTGAAAAGAAAATTTTGTAATAAAATTCATAGTACATATAATACATTATATCACAACTAACTACCTTATTTACAATAGATAGGTTTGGCAAGTCACAAAGTAATTACTAATCAATAAAATAAAAATGACTACGAAAATGGAAAACTGAAAGCTTCATAAAATATTATTTCAGATTGATTACACACAAATGCCATTAAAATTGTACAAATTTCAGCATAAAATTCAGAAAAAAATGATGGAAGACTTCCAGATGCTGGGTGTGAGTGTGTTCTTTTGCTGCATCACAAAAACCTATTGTTCAAATACTTAAAAAGACAATTTTTAATAAATAAGAGATTCTGCTAACTAACCAGTATTACAGTTTAATTCTAATCAAAATACTTTACATTGTTAAAAAATGTTTATAACAATTTCGAACTAATGATAACTAATCCAATTAACACGTTTGAGCTTATTATAGTATTTATTCTTAAGAGTGAACATGCATTCAAATTTTAAATGAATATATAATTAATGACATTCTCTCATTTAGAATAATGTCTGCATTCCTTGGCCTAACACTTTTATCTCTATTAATAATGAGCCACACAATGTGCACAATACATAAGTGATTATGATAAATATATGAAATATTTATGAAGATGATACAAATTTGGTAATTGAAACAATTATTGAAACTGTGTTTTACCAAAATTTTCACCATTAACCCTTTGCACTCCTTAATAATAGAAAAAATATTGTACCAACTCCTTAATTAATTTGATCATTTTAAGAAAAAACAAATTCAATGTCAGAATTGAAATGGCAACATACACTCAAAAAAATCATACATCTTTTAGCATTATCTCATAATTGCAAAGATATAAATCACCAAATAAAAAAAAAAACTACGTGTGATTTTTTTTTTGAAACATTCTTCTGGATGAAGACTAGGCGTTTTAACACTAGTTTTGCAACAGCATGCAGTCTTTGTTCTTTCTCCTAAAATCTTCCTATGGGAACAACCAATATGAGATGGCTACATCTATTCAGTCATTGGAAGATACGACTCGTAGAGTGGGCCGAGTTTTGATTTAGGTGCAGTCTCTAATGAGACCCATCAATAATTTTTCCCAATTTTTTCCATATGAAATCAGTTTCTTTTTTCATTAATGGTATATTTCTTGTATAATATACAAAAATTTACAATTGATGTATCTAAGCCCTAGAATTGGTTTTGGTGATCGATCATCTTTTTCGACCTTACTAAGATGTCTTATAGCTCTACTTCTTTTTCTGATAAAAACATCTTAAGAATTGATTATGCAGTAACTCATAAATTTCAGGAATAATAGTATCCATCATCTTCCAATAAATCCAATTCATTTTTAATATTAGGTATAATAATAAAAAAGATTGACATTCCTTTTATTTTTAACACCACTCTTTATGTCATGATTTGCCAGCATAAAAATATATATTAGGCCCTTGATTGTGACTTTCAATACAGTCTACTAGACACGTTGACATATTTATAACTTGTGATAAGCCTGAAAAATATTTAGAATAATGATCTGTGATAAAATTCATTGTACAGGCTATGTAAGTATGCGCAGTATTTGTATAAAAAAATAAGTTTGAATATTTTATGATTGACTTTCTAAGTAAGCTTATCTAATTTCGAGTCTACCTCACTATATGAGTACGAGAAAGCAATACAATATCAAATCTAGCTCGACATAGGAGTACTAAAGGTTAAGGTTAAAGATTAAAATGAATGAGTGTAATTGAAATGCTACAGAAAATTGAAAATCAATTAAATCGATAATAATGAAAAATTGCTAGGACCGGCACATGCATCAAAAGTTTGGCTTTGAAATTCAAATTGAATTGATAACTAACATTTCGTGTAGTTCTTGATAATTCTCCTGCATTGTTAACAAGACTTTTTGAGCTCTTCCGAGACACATACTATCATTCAAATTAGTCGAAGATATTATATCTTGTAATGCGTTTAGTGATGTATTTAGGTTTTCCAACTGTAAAAACACTTGGGCGTGATCATCTTTTTCCACACTTTGAAAAAGTGGTGACGATTCCTCTACAGATTCATTCAAAATACTATTTAAATTTTCAAAAAAATTACTCTTATAAGTAGACACTACATCATTTTTAAGCTTAGAAATAAAAGCCACATTTTGTGATTCTAGTTCATCACGTCTTCTTTCTGCGGCTTCCAAATACATTCCTAGTCTGGACAGCTCAAATTTTAGTTGTTCCTCCACAGCCTTTTGCTTTGTTTCAATGTGTGTCAAGTTGTATTGCTTTAATTTTCTTTCTTCCTCTGGAGTTTTTCCTGATAAGTGATTTTTACGACTGTCAGAATGACTGCAGTTTCTAACATAATCTTCTTTGAGAGATTTCAAGCGTTCAATCTACAAAATTAATGTTACAATAAAATAAAATAACATACCAACAATATAATAAATGTGTTCTACTAATCTGAGCTTTGAGAACAGATGCCTGCGGAA
Source organism: Rhyacophila evoluta (assembly GCA_022683975.1). Lineage (NCBI taxonomy): Eukaryota > Metazoa > Arthropoda > Insecta > Trichoptera > Rhyacophilidae > Rhyacophila > Rhyacophila evoluta. The sequence goes on from JAGVSQ010009494.1 coordinate 13,490, forward strand.
GATTCTAGGCATACGGTAGTATGATTTTATTCGAAATGAGAAGGAAAGAGAACGGACTATGCAGCCACTTATAACTGACAAAGTGAAGCTGCGACGCTGG
>JAGVSQ010009495.1:0-13589 GCA_022683975.1 Rhyacophila evoluta
TTGCGGAGCTGGTAGAACGCAAAATACAATCTATTGAGGAGCGCAAAGGGTTAAAAACATTTTTTGAATGTGTCCTTTTTGAGTGTATATTATTTATGTAGATCTCTACAATCTAATACTTGATTATGCTGACAGGTTCGTTGTTAATCAATTGTTTAATCCATAGGAAACACAGTCTTGAATTTTAAGTACAACATTTAAACTTTTAACAGTCACAGGATTTGAGCCAGTGATGTCCAGTGCTAAATAGTTCATAGGAGTCTTTGCTTAGTGATTTTACTGAAAGCAATAAATTTGAATTTCTGCAAGAAAGACCAGTAATACAGTTGATTAAGATGTTTCTTTTTTGATTTTCAGTTTTTATTGTTTCCTTTTAGTGTGCCCGCCTCACATCCTTGTAATGTGGGTTTGTTTATCACACCTGCTTGATTTTTAAAAACCTGAAAATGTAGTTCTGGATACCCATTGGCATGAATAATTGCCTGATAAACAATTCGATTGAAAAATAATTTGTTAAGACAGTATTTACATTGAGAAGATTCATATACTCCTCAGTTAGAGTGGACATCTTCATACTATGTAGACCATAAACATACCATATGCTCCATTTCAGAGCGGTCGTGGTAGTTTTTTTTTTTTTATACCATGTTCGCTCCCAAAGTGGAGCATATGGATCTCCGCAATGCGAAGACAACTTGAAAGATTATTTTTCACGAGTATCGTTTGTTAGATTTTGTTATTGGTATTAAGTGGTAAAATGTGGTTTATAGGGAAGTCCCTGTGATTTTGTTTCAGCACTAGGTATAGTTTTTTGTAGGTACATGATTTTCAATATATATTTATGATTTTGTTTGAGGGAGAAATGCTGTTTTTTGTGCATAATTTTCTATATCGTATTTTAATGATTAAATTGATGAATTGTAGACTATACTTGTTAATTTAAGAGGATAAAAAGTAATGGAATATTTTTCTCACATGTGGTAGGCTCTAGCAAAAATATACGACTGATATTAAGGTACACATGCAAATAATGTAATGTGGCATTGTGTGTGGAACTTTGTTTTAAAACAAATATCATTATCATAAGCTGCCAAAATCAAATATGAGTGTTATCATTGTGCCCTAAATGTAGACTACCTTTATTATTATAATAAGATAAGCAAAGGCATTCTATAGTTATCAGAATTATTTTGATAAAGTTTATTTAAACATTTCATAATTAAGCATGAAAATATTTTTTGAGATGACAATATCAGACTAGACCTTGAAATAAGATGTGATATTACAAAAACCAGTTGTTGTTTTTTGGATTTTATCATAATATAGGTATAAATGTTTGTTTGTGAGTATGTAAAGAAGTCTTGGTGGACATGAATTAAATGAAGAAACCAAAAATTGAAATGAATAACTCATGCTTGAATATGCTATTCCTTACAGCAGAACCTCAATATAATGGACTAATGCAGGTGAGGGAGTATCACTTAAGGTCTGTTATTATATATAAACATAGTTTTTCTGAATATACAAACAGTACAACACATGGCCAGTATAGTTTTAAGAAAAGAATCAAGTTTGTTTGCACTTTCGAAGCCTACTGTTCTTTTATAATCAACTCTCTAAAATTACAAAATTTTTTAGCTGTATATACATATACATATATATATAAAGTTGAATATTGTTACTTGGCAAATAGCTATTATAAATGATATTAGATTGTCGAGATGCAATCTTATTTCTGATAAATTTGTTTTTGGGCTTCTCGTGTCTTGTTCCTGGTTATCCTCATTTCCATTCTCATTTTCCAAAACCATAACATCATCTGCTATTTAACTTTCAGGCGTGACATGACTCAGTGTAATCGCCATCTACTTCTAACTATTGTAAAAAAATATCTTCAGTTACTTCTTTTCCAGAATTATTCTGTATTATCCTACAGGGATCAGGAACTTCTAACCCTTCTAAATCTATGTCGGCATCTAAGTCATCAAGCAAATGTTTCACAACCATTTTCCTATGTTTGCACTTTACAGACATTTTGTCCGTTATATCGAGGTTCTACTGTACTACTAAAATAATAATTGCCTGTATATGAAGAGTAATGATTTAAGAGAAGATCTGGAGCTAATCTACATTATATTATATATACCTGGCTTGTTGATAATTTGTAAGCGATGGACACTTTATAAGTGTCATCATTGAAGATGTCTGGAAGCCGCCCTGGAAACATCTCTCTCGCCATTTCTCTCAGCCCGATAAGATGGTTGTCAATTCCTTGGCCTAAAATGTTTTGTATCATCGTCTCAGTTTGCTTCTTTACAGCCAACTCAAATAACTCCATTTTCTTTTGTTCCTGAATGTAACAATACAAAAATATTATGAAACGAACAAATATAACGCAACTAAAATGAAAGACATCTACATATCTTGAAGATCTTCTTAAGTTATCTTGTAGTAAGAAGGTAGCGTAGAGGTTAGCTAAGGCGGAGTGGATACCTTCACACTTTTGGAGTGGATATCTTTACACTGTATAGATTCACATACTCACTTTCAGAGCGAATACGGTGGAAAAAGAAGAAGGAATCAAAGAGCGTGAGCAGTGAGATTATTGCTTTTGTATCATCTATTTAAGTCTTTGAGCGATATTCAGAATTTCAATAAGATATAATTTTATATCATAACTGTTAGGAAATGTCAAAATTGTTAAAACATATTAAAAATCTTATTGGATACTTACAGAGTAGAGACTGAATGTAACTTTTCTGGAAGGTTCCTGATCTCTGTCGGCACACATTGCCTCAGCCCATCGAAGAGCTTCCATGCTCGCCGACCTGATATTGTCCACTCTTCCTTGGAGGAACCTTCTCACTGATGCTGATTCATAGGTAGACACCAATTTACCGTACATGCTGGAAGAATATTTTCAGAAGTAATGTTAATTCTGTCTCTCTAAAAAAACCCACTCTTTAAAATGAGTAAGTTATCGATATGCTAAAATAATGGCAAAATTTACCTTTGATTCTATGACGAAACTGTATATTTTAATTCTTAAAATATTTTAGATTTACATTAATAAAAAATTCTTATATAACCTAAAGAATATGATAATGTTACCTGAAATATGCAAGCTGGAGAGCGAGCTGAATAAATGCATCTGGGCTGACACGACAAGATTTGATGAAGTCTTTTCCATATCCTTTGAAGCGGTACACGTACAGATCAAGATCTTCCACCATTCTGTAAAACAGGATTGCTTTTTGAAAATAAAATATTAGAACTCTTGTGAATTGTTTCTTCCATTTCAATCTATACTGAAAATGAATATGAAGATGACTATCCTGAAAATTATTCTTTCTCAATTAGTCATGAATAATACATTATGATCCTGTTGTCCAATCTAGTTAGTAGTAATGTAGACTTGAGCTTAGTAGATTTGGATTCAAATCTTCTGAACTAACTTAAAATATAACAGAAAATGGGAAAGCTAAAACATTACACTGTGTATAATATGTGATGTTACTAATCAGACATGTACGGTAAAGTGCATACCTGTCCACGTCTCTAGAAGCTGTCTTTATAGTTTGAAGTAATGTTGGAGTCAGTTGCCATTGGAGTCTTTCTGGTGGAGGGAGATGTGCCGGAGCAGCTCGAGGAGACGGTGGAGGTTGATCAGCACGAGATAGGAGAGATTCTACCAATCTGACGACAGCAACACCTTCAGCTGGTGAGTGCTCGTAGCATAGTCCACACATGCCATCGCTGGACACAATTAACTGTAATGAAAGTTGTGAAGTCAGTCAATCAGTATTTGGAAAATTAATGCTACTTATAGGATACTAATTGAATATGAAAATGATCAGATTAACATCAAAGATCAATACGCTTTTCTACGAGGTGATGGAAAAGATCGAAGAATGATAAAAATGGAGTACTTCTTAGCAAATGGAGAGAAATGAAGAAGTTTTTTTGAGTGATTTAATATTTACTCCAGATAAGCATTATGATGATACTTTCTGCTATATCCGCTCGATATATGGAGCATATAGGGTCCGTCCGTTCCCTTATCTTCGAGTTCCTTAAGAAGTCAGACCACTTCACCAATACTCAACACAAACATCTGTTCTCAAAGCTCAGTTCTGCTACGGTTCTTCTGAGCTTTTATTAGGTGCCTGTGATGTGATTATACACCTGCTATTAAAAGTATGTGCTTGATGTTTGATACCCACAGTTTGTAATAACATTATTTAGTAGGCTATCTTTAAAACGTCATCAGTGTCTTTCTTTAAATTCAAAATGATACAAGTATTCAAATTATTATCACCTGAACCGTCTTGTCAAACCATCGATTTGGTGTATTCAGTCCACTCCCACCTCCGTGAATAGCCTGGTGCAGCATGCTGGTATCGTCTCGTATGTGTGAAGAATCTCGCCCTGCTCCTTGAGCGTCGCGTCCACCTGCAACTCTGACCCATCCATTCGGAAGAGGTTCATCCAGACATATAATACACAAGGCGGATGCTATCAGCTCCAAGTTACGGCGGTTGGAGTCATCTGAAATGAAGAACAAATTTTATATTTGAGTATTAAAGCTCTGGCACACTGATCGCGATCTGTCGTGGCGGGCAGCGATTAAGCTGTGTGCGTCATTCCACCGCATCACGGCAGGCTCAGCGCAATTGGTCACCTACATGTGGTGAGATGATGCACACAACTAGATCGTTACATGTTACAATAGATCGCGTCCAGTGTGCCAGAACCTCAAAAATTTAACACATTTGTTGTAAATGTACAATACAAAAAATAAATTTGGTACATAGTCATAAAAAGCGAAGGTCAATGGAAAAGCAAATAAAAAGTATCAAAGTTTTTAAAACTAAGCTTTTTATTTATAAGTATAAATATAAATAAATAAAAGTAGAGCATAAGGTGTATCTTCTCTATCCAATTACATATCATTAATTAACACATTAATTTTGAAAAGCTATGAAACGTATACCTTTAATAAAGCTCAAATGAAACATATTACGGTAGCATTACACTGAGCACCCTAAAAATAAATGTTCATAACGACGTCAGGATAATGACCATAATCTAAACCTTAAAATTAAATGGATTATTTACCTTGACATAGTTGTTCTCGTGCTCTTGCCCAAGTATCACGTTCAGTAGCTGTTAATAAGGCAATTGGTGGAGGTGTGCGGAGACCAGGGGCCTCGCTTAGAACTGCCAGGAGTTGGTCTGCAAGTTCGTGCTCTGTCAGACGACCACGATCTGCAGCTTTTACCGGTACGCAGTAGAACTGAAATAATTATATTTAATCAAGTTTAATTTTGTTTGAAGAATTTTTATGGTCCACGAACAAAATTGTTCATTCTTCGGAATACTATGAATAATAGTTTGGGAAAAGCATTCAGTATTTATTAATTTTGAAATATACATTATTGTGTATTATTACCATTAACTGTTGAAATCTGTTTTATCATTAAGTTCCTATTGAAGGATTTAGAAATAAAAATAATGAAGATCAATGTGATGTAATTATTGCTGAAGCCTAAACCAATAGCAAGATTAGTTATTTCTTCGTTCAGAAGCGGTGCTACAAGAGTAATTGAAAGTGGTATAGATTTTACTTGCATTATTTTATTAGTTGGGGCATCAAATAATCCAGCAAGAAATATTTAGTTGTTGTGGCGAATAGCCGGATGCCAATCAAGCCCTATGAAAGAGTCCCAAATGCTGGTTGAAAGGAGGGAACTTCTCAAATCAGTTAAGCTATTTGTTGGACTGGTCGACTATTGCAGTTTGGTTTCAATGAAAGATATTTTTATTTACTTACTAAAAATGCAGCATTAAAATTGAAGGTCCTTTCTCAACAAGGCTTGACATGAACAGTCATTAATCATATCATGAATCATTCACATTCCAGCGCAAACAAGCTAAGGTTTTAGGGAACTGCTTTTAAGGCACAATGAAGACTGTCTTACATTCGTATATTATACAGATTTCCACAAAACGGGTGCGGAAACATGGTAAGCAATCAAGGGCAAAGTAGGTTGATATTACCTGATTTCTGCAAGCAACAATGACATGTTCGTCTTTCGTATCACTAGTGTCAGGTGGAGGCGGTGGAAGAGTCTGAAGATTGTCCTTCCCGACACCTGGTTCCCGATATGATGTCAAAAGTCTGTAGAACTGCGCCATGCATAAAGGCTGACCCTTTTCTCGAGATGTGGCTCGTTCGATTGGTAATTCGCATCTGGAATTTTGGAAGAAAACAAGATATTTATAATATATATTGTTGACGAGAAGTAAATAATCAACTAGACTGACTTCTATTATACAAAATAGCATTAGGCTCCAGATATAAGAGCAAGAATTAATATTTGGGCACACAAATGCGTGATAATCACTGTCTTCAGTTATCGTTTCAGAAACATTTCCGGCCCAAAGCTAAAACATTGAAATATGTACAGAAATCATGCACACTCTAATGCACGCCAGCCAACATCTTAGGAATCCGTTCCCGGGAACTTCTGGCACGTCCACGTTCGTTACGAATGATATATAGCCCCGTATAACGGGCCTGGATGGTGGGAGAAAACACAAGTAGGTGTTTTTTATCTCTCTATAAAATCTAGAATATCAGAATGAAGTGAGTAGTTGAATCTTTTTTTCTGCAAAAATATTCTTATGGGGTATTTTCAGAACCATGTCATAGTAGTTACCTGTCGAGCATTTCTTTGTGCTCCAGGACACCATCCACCATCTTAGCTGCAAACTTGGCAACATCATGAGCTGTTGCAAACTTTCGAGGCGGAAACACCATTCCAGGATTCGAGTTGATAGGAAGAGGCAGATTGATGTTCATGTACATGTCATTAAACCAGTATTCGTATGCCTGCAATTAAATTTGGAGTAAGTATAATTCCTTAAGTTGTATCTTATTCTGCTTGGACAGCGATAACGTGTATCTATATTTTGTCCCACCTATATCCGAGAGGTTAGCATGCACGCTTTGGAACCAGTGGTTGCAGGTTCGATTGCCACAGTTACTGGATTTAAAAAATCCAAAGATGCAAGACTGGATACTCGATAGTTTGAGCAATTAGATTACAGCTAATTCTCGCCAGGAAAAAAACTGTCAAGAAATGTTTTGACATTGCAGAGATCCATGTAATCCATTTTTATAGCAGTCATCTTCATATCGCGTAGATACATTTGTTCTATTTTCATAGTGGACGTGGTAAAAAATATATTTTGTAATATGCCACGTACTTATGAGTCAGTTATTGTTAAATAAACATCATTAATACTTGTAACTAATATTTATAATTTTACACGTTACTTAAATTGTAACCAATACATAACAATAATAAATATGAAAAAAGGACGTAACGTTTGGTTTTCTTAAAAAACTTATTAAATCGATAGCAGATTATTATTTTTAAATTCATTAATATTAAGTTAATATTAGATCAGATTAACTTATATTTATCTTTATGGATACATTTCTGGTAAAATTTGTGTATTTTATTTATTAATATTACAAAACAAATGTCATCACCAAATAAATTGGCCAGTCATAAAATATATAACATGTGAAAATTATTATAATTAATGTACACGAAATGTGTTTTTTTTTTATTTTATCAAGGTCAATGTATAAAATGTTGGTAACCTCAAAACCCGCGCGCCATTTGGAGATGGCTGCTCTTAAGCCTGAATATTTCAAGAGTTTATTTATTACATATAAGTCGATAAATAAATTTAAAATATGATCTTGTAGACGAATGGTAAAGCATTTTTAAAATATTGTTTTCAATTACTGGTGATATGATTTGGAAAACATGGAAAATGTTGAGGCATTGCTTACCCAGTTGTCAGTAGCCTCTCTCCGTTGTTCTAAAGCTGCTTGCAGTCTAGGACCAGGTCCTGTAGGACCCCCAAAACTCCTAGCCAGATTCTTGGCTGCGGCAAACTGACCAGGACCGACGAGTGGTTCCAACACGTCGAGGTATCGTGCCAAGGTCTGCTCCAGTGGCGGAAGGGGGAGCTTCGGTAGTGTTATCTCCTAAAATCATATAATTAGTATAAAGTAAAAACATTTTTAGAGAAATAAATATCGTATATTTATAACTACATTTAAAAATATTTAAAAAATATAGCAACTGATGTAATGACATTTATTAAAACTCCATCTTGGAGACTTAATAGGGTTAATTTGGTTGGTATTTTTGGGTCGAATCAACCCCTAATGACATTCAGTGGCGTTAAGTATACATAGTCAGCCAATCTTTTTTTGTTTGAAACCTTTTATTGAATTTTGTCTGGAAGCTTTTATTTACCTTAGTAAAGTTCTAGTTTTTTTCAGGTTAACATGGGCTGTATGATTAAAATACTATGAAGTACTGTGATTGATAGTTTCTATTATACATGTCGTTGGTTTGTTTTGCACCAAAATGGTTATATTAAATTATAATAATATATAATGCGTGGAGTAATTATATATATAATTTTGATAGTATATTATATAGACATTCAACTTTTTCATATTTCACTATTAAAACCAATATAGACGATTGAAATGTCCGTCTATACATCAATTATAACATATACATATATTTTTAAATAACTAGCTTACTCTATCCGTTATTATTCTTGTTTTGATATTTTTTCACTTATTAGATATACGCGCAACCAAAAATAAACAATCAATCAAACGCATGCAATTAAATTGATTTATTACTAGTCTTCATATTTATAAATATGTGGCTGTCTTTCTTCGTGTACCATTACAATATATACATAAGATAGAGAGAGATAGAGAAAAGATGAACAACGTATTTAGAGGAGGACAAAAATATCTATCCACGTTTTCAAGGTCACTAAATTTAAAAAATAAATCAGACACGGAATTTTTTTATTGAATAGATTATTTTGTATCATTGAAATAAAAATGTCATGTGAGGACTTGTCATCGTGCAGTTGTCTATGTGTGCACGTGTCATGTGAGCATTTATCATGTGAGCACTTGTTATGTGAGTACTTGTCATGTGCGCAGTTGTTTATTGAAAAGATTTTTTTTTTTCGTAAAAAAATAATAATTTATAATCAATTTGGTTACAGTACAAATTCAACTTGGGCAAAAAATTCGTGAGCATCAGACTAAGTTAGGTTAGGTTGGATAATTTTTTTTGTCGGTGTGTTATTCAGCTATTTTTCCAGATCGTATTCAGGAATCAGGACCAGAAAGGTTCATTATATAGTAATGTTAATATACATAATATCATAGAAAAATCTATCACGTACAAAACAAGTAGCTCTTTGATATTTTAAACCAAAATATTGCTTAAAAAAGAGTCATTTATTGTTATTAAATTGTAATATATTTCAAAAAATGTACTGCAGTTTTTATTTAGGTTAACATTTAACACAATACTTAAAATGGCTTTAGGTTACGCAAAACAAGGTTAAAATGAAACACAAGTGGCATTTCATATAACGTTTTATATTGTAACATAGGTAAAGTAAATTTAGGTCAGTCGCTCATTCGGCCACATGCCAACTTTTCCAGCGGAGTTCGATCAATACTCACGCTACACTTTAGTGCTACGTTTCTCTCGCTACGAGAGAACTGCTACGGCGTAGCTATGTGAATTTTATATGATTATTTCGAATCGTAGACATCGCAACTATTGGTAAATTATTAATGTTTCTAAAAAATAGATACGAGAGAATGAGATAAGTACTGTATTTTTAGACCACTGCATTAAATCAATAATGTTTTTGTTATTTTATTTTTACAATTACAATTCATACGTTCAATCAATATTTATTAAAATTGAAAAATATAATATATTCATTTTCAAGTATTCAAGTCTGACATTACACTTTCAATTCTTAAAATTCAGTAATCAAATATGGCTTGATATGATAATTAAGATTTATAATAAAATGTGCAATAATTAATTCTTATTATAAAATAAAAGAACTGAATTCAAAATAATTAACTTTATAATAGTTTCTAGTAATAAAACAAACATTTTACCATCATCATATAAATAAAAATGCATACGTTTGTTTGTTCAAAATCTTAAATCTCCGAAAGTTCTTCATCTATTGCTTCGAAAATTTGATACAACGTTGCATTTAAATACGCACATGTTTTTATATACCTATTATTATATAAATGTCACACTTGTGACTGGTAAAAACATTTTCTTTCTTTTCCATTTAATTAGACTGAGCCACAGCAACGCGTGTCGGGTACAGTTAGTATTCAATAAAAATCATATCGAATGTTGTTAAGGTAAAAAAAAAACAAATGAAATTATTTAATATGGTTTTAAATGTTATCTTGGTTTCATCAAACTATATTTCAGTTTCGAGGACGCCAATACATTAATCAACCGCACGATCGGCAGCATAGTGTAGTAAGATAATTTTGAAGTAAAAAACATGCATGCTAACATTGTACACGTTATATAAATATTATTGTTGAAGAATGCTGCATTAAATAATACAAATATTCGTGTTTTTAATAAATATCGATTGAAACAGTGAAAAGACGTATTTGTTATGTTTTGATTTTTTCCAAATAAAGCAATTTACGAAATATGATGATTTTTTTGTACCTTATCCCTAAAATGAATAAATTAGTGAGAGTACTTTTAATAAAATTTAATAAACTTGCAGTTATTTATTTCATTGAATCATTATATGTTTTATGATATTACATTTTTCTGTAAGAAGTTTTAATTCTATTTTCAATTCGCAAGCTCTATACAACACGGGCATGGAATATAAGTTTTCAAAGACCTTGATAAACGTTCAAGTCGTCCATCTTGTACGTCGATAAAGGAGAAAAAAAATACTTCAGTTGGTAAAACTTCATTATAAGTGAGTTATAAAACTTTAACCATAGAAATGTTTGAAAATCGGAGTGAAAAGTTTGTTACTATACAAACAAAATTGTCTTTAAGCCTTGGCAGGAAAAGTGTAATGTATGCATGTAAATTTACAAAGAATATTGAGTAACAAAATGTTCCTTACCCCTCCATCGTCAAAACCGGCCCCCCTGGCAGACCCATCGTCAGTGGTACTCAACCATCTCTTCGGCAAAGATAGAAGCGATTCTTTCCATCCTGAAATCAACGAAAAATACAATTTATATAAAATATTTGATTTTGAGTGTACATTTTTGCAATTTTAAGATATTAATTTTTAATATTTTGTTGATAATGATGTGATAACCGAATTAGCTATCCACAAATAATAGATAAATATGACTAAGCCTCCATCAAGTGCAGATGTTTTATAACGAGTTATTTTTCACGAGGGTTGGTTAGAACGCGAACCCTTCAATTAACAAAAAATTCATTCCCTGTATTTAAATAAAATAAATATTGATTTTTCACAGTAATAGAATTCGAGCCAGTGACCCTCAGTTCTTAACTGTGTTTACGCACTATGGCGTGACTTCAGTACTATATAATATAATGTATACTGTCAAATACTTGTGAATTAAAAGTTTTAATATTTTTAAATAAAATCATGGTTAATATTCTATATTATTATTTAGTATGAAAGGTTTAAGTAAAAAAAATAAATTATAATAAAAAAATTGTGATGCATGTCAAAAAAATATTTCAAATATTTTCATATAACAATAACTAACAATTAGTTGATGTAGTATAATAAAATAGGAATGACCTGACCAAAAAAATAAATATTAATGACATTTAAAAATAAATATTAAAAAAAAATTAAATATAGAACAAATCTCTATATGTACATGAAATGAGATATAAAAATATGGTAATACAGGAAAATATTTTACCCGCCAATATGATGTACGTCATATTAAAAATGGTGGCCGGAAATGGTAGATTATTCGTGAAAAATATGACATTATAAGGCACAGATAGGACCTCTGCAGGAGACTGTTGCCACGTCACTGAATTGGGAGGCTGTATGGGCCTCTTTTGTAGGGAGGGGGAGGGTGCTGTGTAGCACAATCTCCCAAACTACACCATCTTATAATATTTTAGATTATATTAATTAAAAATAATATTAATAATATTTATAATGCTTTCACATCTTTCTTATGATACTACTGCTAGTCTTGGTAGATTATAATAATTATCAGGTATAATATTTCAATGTATTTATATGAAGAGTAAAGGGTTACTTTATATATAAAAAAATACGGCGTCATATGGCGAGCATTATGATCTATTCATTTTTAATTGACAAAATAAGAATCTTTATATAAATGTATATTTTTAATTCTATTTATTTTTAACCGTCACACTTGAGTCCCTGGCGATTAAAATCTTGTATAATTTATGTTTGATCCCGGGACATTTTCATCGAATTCGCCTGATTAATACCAGGTGTAAAAACAGGGTTGGTGGATAGTGGACGCATTTCGTAGTTGATTGAATTCAAAAAAATAATTCCGTAAATACACATGCAATATGAACATGAATTTATATAAATATAAATATATTGAATATATTGATAGGATAAACAGTTGAATTTATAGACATCCAGTCGCCCCGATAGCGTAGAGATTATCGTAAGCACCTAGGATCCGAGGTATGCGGGTTCGATTCCCACATTTGTCGGATTTTTCAAAATCCAAAAATGCAGGAATGGATGCGGGTTGAGCGATTGTCTGACACACAATTTTTGTAAAAATAATAGGTCAAAACATGTCATTGCATATCTTCACATTGCGGGGATTCAGATGCTCTACTTTCGGAGTAGATATCTTCACATTGTGTAGATCCGCATGCTCCACTTTGCGAGCGGATGAGCGAAAAATAAAAAAATAAATTAAGAAATATTGATTTAAATCGTAATTCCACAAGATTTTTATTTTTGATAAAATCTACTTTGTTTTAAACGCTTTAGAACTTAACAAGCGTTTAGTTTGCGTATGTTTACTTTAACACTTAACAAGCGGGATTTCACTGTCACATTTTAATATCAAATACACAATACGATGTCATTTCTTACATGCTACTACGAGATTTGAAATTGTGCTTCCTGGCTATATTCTAAGTTGCCACAATATTTTAATTAAATAATTTGAAATATACAATTCTATTTTTATTATTATGCACTTAATTTTTTACGTATATGCAAACATCGCCTTAATGCATGCAGTCCAAAGATATCGAAAAGATAAACGTATCATATCTTAATGCACTTGGAATTTAAAAGACTGTTATTATAAACGCTCTGCCTTTCATTATATATACATATAAGATAACTCTGCAAGATAACTGAGCCAACAATACCTATTTTTTATTTTCATTGGATATAATTTCAACAATCGTGTACATATAATCAGGACATTTTTAAAGCATTTGATTAATGAAAAAATCAGGCTTAATAATTAAATTTTTTTATCTTTCAAAATTAAATAGATTACTTTTTTATGGCAATTTGAGCGTTGAGAATAAATTGATCCATAATTATTACTTAAATAATAAACAATTGTAACATTTTTGGCGGACTTTTGCTTAAAATATTCAAAATTCTGAATTATTTAAAACTGGTAAACTTCCATATGTGAGATCACT
>JAGVSQ010009496.1:0-13587 GCA_022683975.1 Rhyacophila evoluta
TGATCTCACATATGGAAGTTTACCAGTTTTAAATAATTTAGAATTCAATCTATTATAATCGACATAATCCTTATTTACTCTCTCTCTGAACTCTGTGTTCAATTTACAAATGCACAGATACCTGTCGCTGAACTTGTAAAGTAAAGTGTGTACACGTTAAAGTTGAAAGTATGCTCGGTTCACAGTTTGCTATCGCGTGAATCGATCGATTGAATTTTGTTAATTTCCTTGGAAAATAAAGCGTACTTAAACATAATATGTTAATATTATGAATATTTCTTAGAGCAATGGATGGGTGACGCTTTTTTATCCATTCTGTTAAGCAAATATTAGTATATTATACTAACGTCCTTAAAGTTTCGTTTAACCATTTGAATGCTAAATAACGATATATCGTCGTTCGCTACAGCACATAGAATTGCTAACAACGCTAGTTTTGCATCTTTACGCATAGATTTTTTAAATGGCACGAAAAATGAATAATAAAGGAGTTAATTAATGGTTACAATAAATTAAAAATGATGTTTTTTATCAAAAATAATTATAAATGGTAGCATTTTCCTGTATTTAAAAACGAAGTAACAGCTTAAGGACTTACCAAAATCGAGGATACTCTGACCTAATATGTTATACGCATCGGTACATGAGCAAATATTTTATTTTGAACCTATTGCCGACCTAATACTAATTCCATTATGTTATATTAATTCACGTAAATTCAACGCTTCTTAATCAATAAAATATTTAGTTAAAATTAAAAGTGCATGTTCCTAATGGATCGCCCCAGTTAGAATTAGAAATTCCTCGTGATATGGTTTATGATTCATTGATGATTTGAAAATTATTACTATCCTACTGCCCTACAAAACAAGCACTTCACTGTGGCGTGCGGTGTGTCCATCACAAGATAATTTCGCTAAATTTGCATGTAAAACCATTGAAATGTGCTCACCGCTTATTTACACGATCCAGATATGCAATTAAAATTCCTTCAAGTATCTATTTACATTCGCGGAGATGCTCGCCTGAAGTGGTTTGCAATAAGCGGCAATTCGCACGCACCCATTTTCCGTAACGTATTATCAATTCGATCAAAAATTCATTTGCACCCAATTGCATCATCTTCAAAGTTACATAATTGTAATAGTGTTGTAGCATTATTCTTTCAAATATATTTCACCAGTATCTGGAGCGCTCGTTTAAAAAACAATTTATGTTATTATTACTGAATACTATCGGGTAATAGACAGTGAGTGCTTTATGAAAATTGTAATTTTATACTCGAAAATAACATGTGAAGACTTAATTGTATTGGCTAATTATATTTACGATGATTAGTTATCTGCCAATTACTCGATCCATTGACCACGCGTGGCGACAGTAGACATTATGAAAGAGATTAACAACGTACAACTAGTACAATTTTATTGTAATAATCGTTTATCAGTTAATTAAGAAATAAAGTTTTTTTAAATACAGTCACAAACTTGAAATCATTCAGGACATTGTCTCAAAAATTGAGTTGCGTATAGTCAGGTAACATATCGTCCAAAAAATATAACCTCGAAGTCCGGCTGACTTAAAGAAGCCGGAAGGTTAGGTTGAGACCAACTCTTCAACAAATCGACCGTCATACGTCAACTGAGCTGACTTCCATAGGTATCCAATGAACTGATCATAAATTGGGCACTCAAACGTATTGCAACCATTGTCTTAGTTGGTTGTTTTTGAAACACTCCTGTCCATACAAGCTGATATATACGCTTAACATTGTGAGACCTACTTTCAAATAAAGCCCCTATGTCAGGATGAGATCTGTGATAAAGGCTAAGCAAATCAGGCTAAATTTTTCTTGATATATTCATAGTATGAGATAAGTTCAATTTTGTATTGACATAATATTTTAATGATTTTCTTTATGTTGGTGCTTTAAGATTTATATTGTCTATGGTTCGTTTAGTAGATTAGTGATTCGTTGCATCATATTATCTATAGACAGATTTATTTCAATGACTTAAATTGATTCAGTACGTCGTTACTTGCGCCATTAAATCATCGAATGACGTAAGCTCGAAGTGGACGCACGTGGAAATAACTACACATTATAAGCAGTACACTCTTATATAATATAAAAAAATATAAATCTGTTGGGTTAGGTCATTATTGCAAAGGCAATTGAATTTATGAATATAATCTTGAATGTCTAATAGCAGCTATTGTCTATGACTCTATGGAATGATTGTTGATTATAATAATAAAATGACTAAACGATCATAAATGTGTTTTGAATCAACTTTAATGAATTCAAGTTTAAAATATATATTTATTCAACTACCATATACTTCAAGGTTGGAGAACAACGATGCAATCTTGATTTTTTGAACTGACAATGAAACGATGATATCGCACTCTTTCTAAGTCATAACATCCTTCTTCTCATACTTTATCTTTATTACAAGCTTTTTTTTATTAAATTAGCTCTACAAAATATTGCATGCTCCGATTACATTAACCTTTTTGCACATTAATGTTTTTTATATTAGTTATTAGTACAACGTATATCGTATCAAATGATACTGTGCTATGGGATAGATATTAATTTTTACTGAAATAATTACAAATTTGTTCCTACTGGCTGCTTCCCACGTTTTTTTTATTCGATAATCCTAAATCTCTGATTTGGTCAATGTCATCGAATGGAAATTTGACATTTAAGTATGCATTTCCAACGACATCTGTGATGTTCCGCATTCATTTTTTTTTTGTTGGCAATCTTGGTACTCGATATTTTTAATTTGAATAAAAAAAAACAAATAAACAACGTCTATTCGTGCGTATAATCTGAGGAACCCCGAATTAACGATAATTTTAAATCTTGAAATATATTATATTAAGCGCCATTTGTTGAAAATATTCATGAATTATATTATCTTCAATTATATCCGATTAACTCTGGCCTTACCAAGTGACCAATAAAAAACAATTTAAATTCAAATTACGCAAAATCTTCTAGAACAGTTGTGGTAAATAACTATAAAAACGACATTTCCGGGTAGATATCATGTACTGGTTGATTACTGTATCACTTTAAATACTCACTCTCTTCCACTCTGAGACGTAATGACTTCATTCAAATGAGTGATGGACGCTGACGCTACACACATAACAATGTCATCTGATACACCGGTATTATGCTTAATACGAAATAAGTATTATTGTTGATATTGATCAATATTATTATTTCAAAATGACATTATTTAACCTATGATTTCTTATGTTTCTATGTGGACTGCATAAGTGCAATCGGTATATTTAAAATAAAATATGTGTACCGGTCACTAATTATTCACCAACGAGTGGTAAGAGTTAAAACCAATTAGTTAATTACAGAAATAACAAATCATTATTTCAAAAAATGTTTCTTAAAACCGTTTCATTGTTGAGAAGTTTGACGTAACCCCGACAAATACTCATTTGACAGATCTGTCACTGACAGGACAGATAATAATTAATAGCTATAACGGTACTAAAAAAATTACCACACTATGACTAGCATTTTTTTTTCGCTTTAACCCTGACCTTACTAACTGCTTGCGCATTGGGACTCGAATCCAATCTTCAATGTCATCTTTTTCATGACATAATCTTCTCCCGATGCTAGGTATTTTTCAATGTTAAATAACATAGGTGACATTTAGAAAAAAAACGTACAGATTTTTTTATTATGTTTTTTTTCAAATGCAATCGTCCTCGATAGGATCAGCGATCTTCACTTGAAGGCTACCAATCGGAATGATTTCTATTTCGGAGCTGTCTTCTTCTTCTGGTCCTCATCTCCCTGTATATAAAATAAGTTTCTGAAGCCTTCCTGTATATAAACATACAAACTGCAAGTTCTTTCTACATGATTTATATTACGTTTGTGACTTCTGTCATCCACAATATCGTGATGGATAAGTTATATGCAAGTCTGCATATTATAGTACATCGAAATGCATGCAGGATCGACTGGAGATTTTATGGGCCAACAGCAGTGCTGGATTAACCCTATAAGCAAAGTAAGCATCTGCTTAGAGCATTCAGGGCCGAGCCGTACTATTGGTCAGATTTTTCACTGCACGGGGGCGCTTAAATATGATGGGCGGCCTATTTGTAAGAAAAAAATAATAAATTTGCATAAATGATAAAAATTTAAGATACATAGAAAAGGTTTAGAAATTAAAAAATGTGCAAGCTACAAATCAGTGAAAATATAATCAGTTAAAGAGATTGTTCAAAAAAGCTTTTCGCACAAAGGCGCGTAGGCAATGAGCTTCATTGCTATGAAAGTAATACAATTTATGAGGGCTTTTTATTGAGATCCATTGGCGAATTACATACATAGATTTGTAGGTAACTTCAATTTTGGTCTTTTTATCAAGTGGCCATATACATGTACAAAGTATTAATATATTTTTACCATACCCACGCTGAAAGTGGAGTACATATTTGGATCTACATAGTGTGAAGATTTCTACTTCAAAAGTGAACTATATGGATCGCTTCCTACCCACGGCGCGTGCCTGAGGGCACCAAGACAAAAGGGGGCACCACATAAATTTATCACAGCTGAAATTTTCACTTAAATTACAAATTTAACTAAATGTATAGCCAGTTTCAAAATTTACTCTCAGTTTTGCCTAATTACGAATTTTGGATAAATACATTTTTATTTAATTGTTTTAATATTTTAAATTACAAGTATAAGTGGGCACCAAAATGAATCATTGTTTAGGACATCTAAGCGTCCTAATGCGGCCCTGGTCACCATTGCGAATAGGAAAGCCCCAAAGTATTTGCAAAATAAAATTTATCAAAATATCATATAATTTTACTGATCATTATTTACAAACCAGAAACATTGAATACATTTTATTAAGCAAATACAAATATTTTTTTTTATTTTAAAAATACTTAATATTTTATTTTAAAATGTGCCACTAACTCAAAGAGGTTGGGAAAAACTTGTCTACATAAAAGATATAATTTTAGTCTCTTTCTATACAATACTTGTGACTGAAAGCTGAATATATTTGTGTAAGTTCAAAATGTGATTCCGAGAACAATATTTATTTGGATCTGGATGCTGAAATTCATTACGCCTACATATAATTGAAGGCTGATTTCCAATCTATCTAAATAAATTTCATCAATATGTCTTACTTCTCAGAAAGATCCACTTAATAATGACATTGCAATATTTCTGTTGTTAAATTATTTTTTACAAATATTTATCTCTTTCAGAAACTGAACCAAAGTGCGCTGCAAAACCAGGCGAATGTGGAACTCTTCGTCAGCTAGCTTGTTACCGAGCAGATCTCATCAACCAACAGAAGCTGGAGTCCTCGTCTCTAGTCTGTGGATCAAACGGAGTCACATACAGATCCTATGAGCATCTTCATTGCGCCACAATATATGACAGACGTAAGACAACTTCATATAAACGTATATAATGAATACATTATAATAGTTGTAAGCAGGAACGTCAAAATAAGTTTGAGACTTGTTAATAAATGTGTTTTTGATTATCGACTGACATACAGATTGCGACTTTTCTAAATCCAGCCTACAATTTACGCTTTTTTGACAATATTTTGTAAATGACAATAATGTTACATTCGTGAAGTGCCCTATTTTGATAAAGGTGCAGCATATAATTGAAAAAACAAACTACACCGAGTCCTCGGGTTGAATTATCGCGTGAATGTTTGAATAATGCAAAGTTAAATAAATTTAAAAAAAAATCTTTAGTTTGCCACTATATAATTTTTTTTTTAATCGGGTATGTGTGAATTCATATTAGTCGAGGACGCGTAACTTGGAGACTACCTGTACTTTAAATTGAAAGTTGTTACCAACTTATTTGAAAAACATCACTAACATTTTTCTTTTTTTTTTGAACAATGACAATGTATTTAGTTTTTGGTTTTTTTCAGAGTTAGAAGCCATACGTACGGGAAGGTGTAATAAAGGATATGACCCATGCGCATTGAATGCTAAGCCCCTAATTGGAAATGGACATCCGATATGCGGATCTGATAATGTATCGTATGTCTCAATTCAGGCATTGTGGTGTGTGAAACACATAGGAAAGAAAGGTAGTAATCAATCTATTTTTAATTTAATATAAAATTTATTTAGTATTTGCTTGGTAGATTTTTTTTACGATACTCTTCTTTTTTGAGTGCCATTACCAAAGATATTTCTACCTTTTAGACTTACCAATTTGAACAGTGATCTTCGAAATTATGTGAGTTACTAGACCTGCGTAACACATTAATTTGATGCCATGTATCACTATTCTCAAAAACTTCAGCTTCCATATCTGCATTCTGAAGAAGGATCTGGATTTTTTCGACCATAACTCATTTAACAACACTTCTGTGTTTAATCATATTTAAAAATGATTATTCATAATATTAACTGAGTTGATTATTTTTTTTAATGAAATAGCTTACAGTTCAGCTAAATAGATGTCTCTCTGCGGTTAATTAAGAATTAATTTGTAATACTGATTGATGACTCTATTAAATACTGTCTTAGAAAAAATAATATGTCCTTGCTATCTCATAAGAAATGTGTGCATCAAATTTAAAAAAACACAGTTGTGAGCAAGATGTATTGTCCACCGACCACAAACAATCAATGACAATAGACCACATCGTGTAATTAATATGATGGTCAAGATCACATTTCGGCCTTGCAACCAATCGGATGGATTGCATAACGTATGAGCTAAATGCTTTGAAATCCTAAAATAGATGCACATGTTTTAGATGTTATCTTAAATATTAACACTACTGTCATGCTAGTGAAATGATTTTTATTCAGTAATTGCTAGCATGCCAATCATCTATTTTATTAGTTTATACTAGCCTTATTTTTTCCATGCGGTAATAATTGCATACTCATACACATAAAATGTGTTTATTTATGAATGAGAAATAAGTTAAGCAGAGTTGATTCTTGATTTTTTTATTGAATAAATGTATAGCACCCAATGAAATCTCAAAAAAACAGTATGCTGAGCTTCTATAATATATTTTGGCATAAAATATTGGAGTTGAAATAAATTCATCTCATGAGGAAGTTGGAAACAAGCAGCTCTCTGTTATACTTAAAGACATGCAGCGACACTTTCTAAGATATATTCTGTAAATGACTTAAAAATGAAAACACGAAAATCTTTTATTTAGTAAAAAAGACAGTTGAATCAGTTTTTTTTATTTTGATTTAAATTTAAATTTTAATATCTAATATATGACATAATAGTTTTATAGTAGTTTAAGAAAAAAAATAAAGAATTTTCTGATAAATGCATGTTTAATTCTCACTATTAAATCCTTCAATTATATTATTAAAAATGACGGCTACATTTTATTTTTCATCTTGCAGTGAGTTGTAACTAATGATCGAAGAAATACGGTACTAAACAAACTAAGTAACCCAAAGTAAAAAAATCATACCAACATTTACATTTATTCTTAAAGCATGGTTTTTAATTTATAATAGATATTTGGTTTACACATTTATTTTCTTTTTTCAGATCTTCAATTCAAACACGATGGAGCCTGCATTTAATGCGAAAACTGTGTGTGAAAGCTATGCAGTAAATAAGCCAATGTGATAAGTGAGATTGCAAATCGCAATAACAGTGATCCGAATGTGAAATATAAGATACATTTTTAAATACTATAAGTATTGTGATGTGCCATTAAATATTTTTTTAAATATAATTGAGCGACATCAATTAAAAATAAGACTACCAAACAATGTGCATTGTAGTACAAAAATAAACTAGAAACTAATATTTATTTCATGCTTGTTAGCTTATTGTTAATTTAGAGCAAATAAATTTAATTTATTATTTGAATTAATATTTAATGTAATAATTATTTATACCAGCTGATTGCCCCTAGATTATTTGTACAATTTCTGTATAAATTATGATTGGTAAGAAAATGTATAAACCACCATATTATTATGAATAAATTGAAAATATGATAATGCAACACTACTGAGTGTATCACTAAATGAATACATGCAATTAATTTTATGTATTTGCTTTCCTGCCATCATCTATATCAATTGTTTATTACTACATTATTTTTTTGGAATCTAAAATCTTCTGTGGTTCTTAAAATGAAAAATTTATTTCATATCAGGGTTAGTGAGAAATCATGTAAGATAAAAAAATACAATACAAATACAAATACAAAAAATTTACAATAATTGAGACTATGACCACAGTTTATAAAAAAAAACTAATTAATCAATATTTATTAGTACATACTAAATTTTTAGTTCTAAAATGTATTCAATATTATAATACTAACTTGCATTCTTATAATGGTTCGTGAATAAATATTGAAATTAAAAGAAAAATCAAAGAGCTATATTACGAAATTTTATTTTATAATTGTTACTGCCAAACACCAAATAATTTCAGTATGTACATCTAAGGGTAGTCAGAGATATCAATAACTGTTTTACACAAATGTAAGGCTAGCTTCAGACAATGTGTTGATTAAAATGACTATTCAATAAGAGGAGGCTTTAGAAACACTTATCAGAAAACAAATCAGCTTTCAGACATCGGAGTGCTGACCACATACATGTTTGAAAAAGGTTTTTGAATAAACAATGCTTCAACAGAACCAGCCTAATAAATCACATTAGTTAAAACTCGGTCTATCCGAAAATATTTAAAAAATAACCTATTCAAAGATAATTATATTAATTGTAAAACTATTTTTTAAAATAATAATAAAAAAAATAATTATATAAAGAAAACATGATTGCATAAAACCAGCAGCATTGTTAATTTTTATAACTTCCCTTTCTTGTTTATTTTCATATTTAATATTTATTCATCCTTAAGTTGATTCACCTATGAGATATAGTGAGGCATAGTAGAGATATGTTGAACTCAAACACATATGAAGAATCCTAGACTCTGCTCTATTGTGGGTGGCATTATTTTATCCAGAACTACTTCTATTTTAGGATATTGAACCATTTATTATAAATAGTAAGACAAGAATGGAAAATTCTTATAAACTAGATCTTGTCACGTTGCAAAATGACAATTCTGACTTAAATTGACGACTCCTCAAACCAACTCACAAATTGTCTGGAACTTCACACAGCCAACACAAATTGTCTACGTACTTCTTATGACACTCACTATCAAATTACATACATGATTATATTCTTACTAGTTAAGCCAAACTAAAAATTATATCGCAAGATCTCTAAAATTGAGTAAAATATAGATTTAAAAAAATGTTTTATTTTAAATTATTATTATCTTAAGGCCAATATCTGACTTGCGATTTTTACACATAGCATAATTGTGCCTAGCCGAGGCGATAAAACTGCTTTATTGGTGTTAGTAGCCATTGTGATATATATGTTATGCCTATTTCCCATGTATAAATACACATGAATTTACTAGATTCAAACACATGAATATTGATTCAAAGTGATCTACAAGTATCTTTACACTAATCCATTGAATCACAGTAAGCAAGGTAATCAATTCACAAAATTGCAATAATGTTAAACCGAAAAATCACAAGTCAGGCGTCATTTTTACTCTAGTATATATTAAGTAAATCCTATAAAACACATTTACTTTATATAAAATTCTCTGGAAAAGCTTTATTGCAGCACAGTCTTTTTAAAGAATAAGAAGTAAGGCGCTGTTAACTGATATCTCTAGATGTTTTAAAAATAATTTAATTGTTGCAATATATCCATGTTTTTAATATTACTCATAGCAATAGCCCTAACAACTCATTAGTAACTAACATACAATAGTTTGGATATCGCTGATTTAACCTGCCGACGTGTAAATTTGTTCTACAAAATTATAAAAATGTTAAATGCATAGAATAATGAATGTAAAATAATAAACATATTTTTGAGATGCTAAAAAATAAATTATGTGTGATATTTTATTACAAGATTAGCTAGAAAAATATTCATAGATAATAATTTAAAATAAGTATGTTATCAAAATATTATACGAAATAAAACAATATAATACAATGCAAGATTTTTTTTTATTTTTTCTCACCTAAAACACTTTCGAATGCATCTTAAGATTTACAGAAACTCATATTTTATTTTATTTATGTAACTCCTTAATGAGATGTTTCAATTTCACATTGAGATTCAAGTTTTAGAACACATGTGTCTACAATATTTTGGTTCGTACCATCACTGTTTTAAAATTGTTAAAATAATATTATTTACGTGTGATTTGAAAAGGTGGATTACATTATATCCTTTCAAAACTTAAAGCATCAAACAGAGATAACTGGATTGATTCTAAGGTTATCTGGGTGCTGAGTTCTTGTCGTTTACTAAAAATTTAAGCTGGCAGTATCGAACTTTTGACATATAAATATACAGTTCGACGTGTGACAATTTGTATCCTTCAATGTTGTTTCGTAATAATTAATTATTATTGATTACCATTTATTATTCAATAATTATAGTATGGCATAATTTTTGAGCAAAAATCACCGGCAAAACATTAATTACGACTTATAATAATAATATGAAGTTTGAAAAAAATATATTCATAATTACGCATTACCAAGATATTATTATAGCGACCTGTAATAATATAAAATATTATAACAGGCCACTAAAGTTCACTAAAAATTGCGTGAACTTCTTTAAGATTTTTTTGCATTGTACACTAAACAATCCAATGAACATAATTTTAAACACTAGGCAAATGTTTTTTACTAAAAATTTGACTTTCTTCGTATTTGATGTATGACGATTTTTTTATCAGCTTCATCATTCTTCATTGATTAAATCTGTTGCAATTGATGTTTTATCTTATATATGGTCATACATATTATGCAAAATTACTCCAATGGATGCGAACTGCTATGTACGTCAAAGTTCGATAGAACCAACATAAATTTTTAGCCGACTAAACAACAGGAACTCAGTCTCAGATAACCGATTATAAGCCACTGCCTTTAACCAATCACAGCGCTTGGTCAAAAAGCTTTGTTATAAAATGACTATCTTACTGCTTAAGTGGCGTACTGGAGGATGCTAATTATATCTGACCATAAAAAATGCATTGTGAATGTTGCCAAGCATAAAAATATATAATATACCAACTTACAGCTCAGTTAAGTGCAATTGAGTGAAATAGCATTCTTCAGAACTATGTAACACATATGAGTAATATATACAAATACATAAAACATTGAGCTATCTATGGGTTATTAACACAAAATTATACCTATGACAGCTGATTTTTTTAGTTACGTATACTGATATATCTATACAACAGAGATCGTAAATCTATGCACACAAACTGATCCATTTGTAATGAAACAATAGTTAATTATGATTTGTTTTCCATATGGATCCTAGTGACTAGCCGCTATATAAAATTGCAAAGAAATTCAGTAACTAAGAATTTAGTGAACACTTTGTCCTAATTGTCAGAAAATGTTTGCCATTTCTGATATATAAAATAATTATCGATAAATATAACACGGAAATGATATAAAAGGAGTGCCCATCTACATTACCTTTGGGTACCGCATTTCACGAAGGAGTTTTTTATCTTTCGCGACAAAACAAATACTGAGAAACTGAAGTCAGATTAATTTTTTCAAGTTTAGACTATTGAAGTTTGGAAACAAATTATGGAATAAAAATATCCTAAGCTTATGCAAAGTGCTCTAACAAGTCATCAACCAAACTTTCAGCAGGTAACTCAATATTCATAAAGCGTCACCAAGCAAATCTATTTTTTAAAGATACATAAAAAAATTTAATAGTATCAGAACTATAAATACTATATTATCTGTAGAACATTTTTGTTTTTGTGAATACTGAAAACGTAAACGACTTCGTAAAAAAAATGAAAACATACAAATAAATACCTGATAGTGTCTTAAAACAAAGACTATGAATAAAATATTGTAAAATTTGTTACAAAAATAGTTTATAATAAACAGAAACTATGTTATATATTTGTCGAACATGCATTAAAAATTGTTTGTATATTATAATTACATATAATTAATAGGTACGTAATTGTGTCAATAACCCAATGCTATTTTAAATGCCTATATTTATATAAAATTAGAATTACACACAGTTTTTGATTATCATAAATGCGATTAGGATTTCGAATGAACACGTTGAGTATATATTTATAATTTAATAATATCTTGAAGATCAAAAATACTTTGCACAAAACATGATAATATTAAACTGAAAATCGTAGTTATATAATATATTGCATAAAAAAATAATACCGAAATGCATGCCCAATGAGCCGAGCGATCAAATGCCAACCAAGCCATATGAAATAAACTGTCTTCACGTACGGTGATTCATTTACTCTACAATTGGAGCGGATACGGATGTTGTAAAATGTTTCGCCATTACATTACGCAAATATTCATAAAATATCAAAATACGTATAATTTTTTCCTCCATTCCAAAGATAAAAAATATCTTGAACGACAAACAAATCACAATTTTACAAATATTGTTTTTGAGCTAACAATACTAAAATTCACACATTTATAAATAGTATTTCTACAAAATTTACTATCAAACAAATAGTATTTAATTTTTTAGCTAACAGTTTAAATAATTTATTAATTTGGCATGCTTACTTATATCTAATAAGAATATTCTTATATTAGGAGTAGTAAAAAATCGATAATATAATTAATATATTTAAAATGCAGTTTTGTTTTTCTAACTTAAATAATAAGTTAAATTCAGACATGCGATTGATAAGCCCAAATTCACAATTCAAACTAGTTTATAATAAACTTTGTATAAACACATTACGTAGTGAAATAAATACAATACAAGCACATTCAATTTTAATTGACAAACCTAGTTGCTCGATCCATGTTATTCGACATTTTCTCTTGCACTTTTCATAGAGGCTTAAATCAAAATAGTTTTTACTAAAATGGTATTAAATGCAGTTGTTAACAGAAAGATGTATTTGTCTGTGTATACATAGGCAAACATTTTTTTAAATTCGTATTCGAATAGTATCGTAAAATACCATTTTGGAGTTACAACATGAATTACACAAACAAATCAATAACATTCTCAGACCATTAGTGTCATTCTGTCTAAATTAATAATAAAAAATTTGCTTAGAAATACAGATCTTTTCAATAAAATGAGTCAAGTGGAATGACAAAAAATTATACAGAGACAAATTTTATGGAACCAAGCATTATAGTTGTTGTTATTATAGACTTAATAAATAAATAAAATTGAGTCATCAGAATGCATTTCAGAATCTCAGATACATTTACGTATGTATTTAACATTATCATAAGAGAGACTTTGTATAGATATTGGAGTAAGATATTCGATCACATCACTTTGATCAACAACCAGTAATGAAACATAAGAAAGACAAAAACGTAGTTACTCGCCGTGTATTGACATTGTTAGCTTGCTTATAATCATAATATGTTTTTAATATGTTTGTTATAACCATATGTATGTCGTGTTGTCAATGTA
>JAGVSQ010009498.1:0-13586 GCA_022683975.1 Rhyacophila evoluta
CGAACCCGCATTCCCCGGATCGCTAAGCGCGCACGCTACCAACTACGCTACCGGGAAGCTGTATTTGTAATTATCTTAAAGAAATAACGTTTAAGGGGCGGTATTTTGAAGGCATCACACTGAGAAAATCTACCACCAGACCTTGAACTCAACACAACAAAAAAAACGATGTAAAATGTGATAATAATTATCAAATGAATATCTATTCAAATTAAAAAATAAACACAAGTTAATCATAGAGATGATTTGTTATGGATTATAGGATAATGTAATATTATACGTAAATAAATCTGGAGACGTGTATTTATTTAGGATGTTGTAAAAAATCTCCTTGTACCACTTATTTTATATCACTGATTTTCGTTCAGGTAAATTGCATTAAAAATAATTAAATTAAACCAACCTTGTGAATTTCGCGCAATCAACACCCGACTCGTACTATTGTTTCTTGAAATTTAAGTGGTTTTAGTATAGTTTTAGATTCATACACAAATCGTCACGGTTTTAAAAGTTTGAATTAGCATACTATTTGAAATTTCTAACTTATAAAGATAATCGAGATTTCAGCATCATTTACAAAATGTCATCGTATGCGGAAACACTTCTCAACACAGTTTCTTCCAGTGTAGATAAAAATAGTGAATGTTCAAAAACTGTGACTGACATTGAATATTGTGATAGTGATGATGGAGACAATGTTACATCCGATTATCCTAGAAAACAATCTAGGAAATCTACGGCGATTAAAGTTAAGGGTACTGTTCCTATGAAAAGGTGAATAAATTGTTTCAAAATATTATTTTATTCTTGAAAATGTCCTTCAGTGAATGAAACTATACCGCATTATCAAAAAAAAACTATTTTAAAAACCATAAGGCTTTCTTCCTTTTTTTCTACAAATATTTATATTATTTTGCACGTCTTATACAATCTGAAAGTGGAGCATAAATTTGATCTAAACTGTGGAAAATTATTTTGTTATTTTTTTACAAAAAAAACTAATCAATCTCATGTATCTCTAACAATTAAAAAAAATCCTTGTGCAACATTGAGGTTGGCAACATAGCACGCGCGTTTACCACTTGGCCAACGCAAGTTTTATGTAATGTTTATATAAAATATAATGTTTTTATTTATATAAGACTAATTGATAATGCCATTACATCAAAAACTGACTGCGAGAACAATATATGTAAAATTAAATATAATGCTAAAATATTCTAATTTAAGAAAATCATTTTTTTTTTATTAATAGCAAATGCTTTAATGGAATTCATTAATCGAAGCGCTCATTAAACTTCTCGGCTAATATTGTGTTTTTCAAAATCCTAGGTATAAAAATATCATTTGTAATTATTTTTGATAAAAAATCATGTCAATAGTTTTTACCATTGCTCTCGTGTTTATTATTCTGTCATTGTTTCAATCGATTTGTCGTACATGTATTGATTTTTACCTGTGATCAAATTTTAATGTATTATTTTAAAAACATATTTTTGAAGTATTATTTTATATTATGATAATGCTTTTAAAAATAAACGTATATATAAAATGTAGAAATAACAAAAATAGATATCGACAATACGCACTAATGCATAGAAATACAACGAACTCTGTAGGTGTGATATTGCCGATATGTAATATATCCAGTCCGAATGTGGAGTACACGAATCTCCGCAATGAGAAGACGTCTTGAAAGATTTTTTTGTACGAAAATCGTTAGTCAGACAATTATGGGCATCCAGCCCTGCATTCTTGGAAAATTAATTTATTTTAAAATCCGACAAATGGGGAATCGAACTTGCATTCTCCGGATTGCTAGGCGCGCACGCTTCCAATTACGCTAGCACTTATATATTTGTAATAAGTTTATTTATTTCCGACATTTTTTAAATTATCAGATTTCTGGCTGTGTACAATTTTGATCAAAACTATTTCCAAGTAGTATTATTATTTATATATTTATTTCAGAATATTATATTATTTTTTTCGTATTGATCAATGAAGATGCCTCTACTTTTTAACACGGATCAGCCAAAGAAATTGATTTAAATTTTAGACAAAAAAACGTAACCCTTCATAGTATGTCCACCATCCACCCGCCCCGTCCTTACACCTGGTCTTAATCAGGCGTATCTCGGAGCTCTGCTATCGAAAAGCGATCTACTTTATTTGACGGGAATGTCCCGAAATCAAAATTAATATAATGATAAAAAAAAGCTAATTGAAAAAATTGAGACTTATTTGGTCAAGCAATTTATGTAAAAAGATCATGCTCGTATGAAGCCGCAAACTTTTAAAAAGCAACGAAATTGTAGCCCTTGGTTTTTTCAAAACAGATTTTTTTTCCATAACAACAATATAAACAACTTGATACACATTCTATCACAATGATGTAAGCTGCAAATGTCGAATGAGTATCGAAATTTAGCTTTTTGAAAAAAGGATGCTTGTCAAATACACGTTACACATCACGCCATATCGTTTCTCGATCAAATATCTGAATGTTGCCAATTCCGTAAATTACAAAAACAAACGTGCCAGCATCACGTTCATTAAATACTACCTCAATTATTTTAAAGCATGTGATAGTCTTGCTATATTATTAAGAGATATTTATTTATATTATTACAATCTTTCTTCTTTCAGACAAGACCTGTTAAGATGGCATGGCTGGGGATATAAAGATAGTGGCTTCTGCTTAAAAAATGATTTCGCTTATTTCAAAGGAGATCGGTAATATATGTTTTTTAAAATTATAATACAATCAGTGCCATTTTAAGACTTACGTGGACCTTTATCTGGTGGCTTCTGATTTTTCGTTTTAGCATTTATTTGTCATTGTTTTTTTACGAATTTTAAGAATGAGAGAACTTTTTAAAAGTTTAAATATACAAAGAATTATCTACGAAGTTTGATGGTCGAAATAAGTTGACGCACTTTTATTGCTTTCGATAGAGATTTTGAATAATTTGAATTTTAATGAAATTATTTATGACTTCTTGAAACTTGATTGAGAAAACAATTAGTTATTTTAATACAGTTCAATATTACTTTATTACAATGTTGCACAATTTTAATGTAACTTTAATAACGTCCTCAGTCGACTCAGAAGTGATCCATGAGAATTGTCCATTTTCACGAAAATTGGTTATCAGACAATTATTGCTCAACTTGATGGGCACCCGGTCCTGAATTTTTGGATTTTTTTTAATCCGACAGATGTAGTATCTTAGACGGCAATATAATTCCATTTCTATACTTCTGTTTAGTGAACAGTTTACCATTATCCTTGTCTCATGGACACTGTGTTATTTAATATTTAATACTCCAATTTTCGACGGTCAGTTCTCTTGATCTTATTTTTTTCTTCTGCTAAAAATAATGGTCTCTAGTGTAACGTATCTTTTATTGATGAAATTTAGTTTTCTTGAATGATTCATTCCACCGTAAATATGATAAGATTGTAATATTAAAATATACAACAAAATTATTTTAAGAACATTATTGATGACTTAATAATATATTTTTAGATATCCAATTGCTGGGAAAAAACTTCCACATTTTATGGAATTCTTAAGCGAACACTTGGGAATAACTCGGTATGGCACTATTGATTATGAACTTGTTGATTACCCCAAAGAAAATGAATATCCTTTGTCAAAAATTTCGCCAAAGGATTTATCAGTTTTGAAAAAGTTGGGAATTAAGTTCTCTACTGAAGGAATTGATAGGTTGATTCGATCGCAAGGACAAGGTACTGACTGTGTATTGAGATTAAGAAACAAGAAGATTGTGGAACGAATTCCAGATGTCGTAATTTGGCCTAAATGTCACGAAGAAGTAGTAAAAGTCGTTCAGTATGCGCATAAAAGAAACATTGCAATCATACCTTACGGAGGTGGAACATCTGTAGCTAGTACATTACAGTGTCCATCTAATGAAGAAAGACCCATAATTTCCATAGATATGAATAATATGAACGAAATACTAGATTTAGATGTAAAGAATTTAACTGTTTGTTGTGAAGCAGGAATAGTTGGACAAGATCTAGACAGGACACTACGAGAAAAAGGATTTACGGTTGGGCATGATCCAGATTCTTCTGAATTTTCTACACTTGGAGGATGGATATCGACACGCGCGAGCGGTATGAAGAAAAATAAATACGGAAATATTGAAGACTTGTTAGTAAGTGCACGACTCGTTACACCAAAGGGAATTCTGGAACGTAAGTCTTGTGCACCGCGAGTATCTTGTGGACCAGATTTTAATCATTTGATTTTAGGATCTGAAGGAGTTTTGGGAGTTATTACTGAGGCTACTATCAAAATACGACCGTTACCTGAATTAGTACATTATGGGTCGATAATGTTTCCAAGTTTCGAAATAGGGATCGATTGTTTAAGAGAAATAACTTACCACAAACTGCAACCTGCAAGTTTAAGACTGTTGGACCATTGGCAGTTTATTTTGGGTATGGCAATGCGTGCTGAAGCAACCGTTTTCCAAAGTACTTTAGAAAGTATTAAATTCTTTTTATTACGGAATTTAAAAAGGTTTAATCCAGAAACAATGTGCATGGCGACGTTGGTTTATGAAGGAGACACGAAAGATGTTTTAGATCATGAAAAAAAATTAAATAAAATCGCAACAAAGTATGGAGGTATTCCGGCTGGAGGATCTAATGGGAAAAATGGTTACATGATGACATTTGCTATCGCATATATTCGGGTAAAGATATTTTATACTATTTTATTTTAAAATTATATTTAGAGAATCGATGAAATTTGTTTGTAATATTTTTACATATATTGAACTATTGTAAATCTCTGCGTTTTTCATCATCCTGCATCAGTTCATTACTGCGTAAAATCTTTTGGAAACTGGGTGCGCTTTTCTCAATCAACTCCATGTGCTATTATATACTTCCGTACAGCTTATTAATTTTATAAATTTAAAGCAGTTCAAGTCTGCCTTTCGATTTTTATTTTTCTATTTACTATTGAATGATTTAGCCGGCAGTTATTTTTTTTTTTTTAAATGACTACTGTCTATTGTCAACTTTCAATAGGAAGTACAGCATGTAAAACATATATATCCACAGTGCAAAGATGTTTAACAATTAAATAAAAATTGAGAATTTCAATATTGTAATGAACAGATTGTTCAATATCAAGATTGTTAAAAATAATGACTGGTTCCCCGCAAAGGTGTATTTTTTTTTATTTTGAAGTCACCGCCATTCTGGGCTTTCCTTTTAATTTTCATACTATATTTTTTATATATTTCAGGATATTGCCATAGAACTTGACATTGTAGCAGACTCTTTTGAGACATCCAT
The DNA here is from genome assembly GCA_022683975.1 of Rhyacophila evoluta. Lineage (NCBI taxonomy): Eukaryota > Metazoa > Arthropoda > Insecta > Trichoptera > Rhyacophilidae > Rhyacophila > Rhyacophila evoluta. Next base: position 5,345 of record JAGVSQ010009498.1, read on the forward strand.
ATCCTGGGACAGGGTCCAAGAGCTGGTTACTGTAGTAAGACAGGAAGCGCATCAGGAATGCCGTAGAATGGGAGTATCCAAGTCAATAGTCTTACTACGAATTGCCCAGACGTATGATGCGGGATGCTGTCTATACGTTTACTATGCATTTCCTCTGCCTGGTGGAGGCTGTTACTTGAAAATCTGCAAGCAAATGAGTAGTTTCTTGAGGAAAATTGTGCTAAAATTTGGAGGTAAGCAGGGAAGAAAAACTTACAAAATTTCATATTATTTTAAAGAAACGTACTATGTCTTAAACCAAAGTTGGGAGATATCCGGCCCGCGGGCCGTATGATTTCATTGAAATTATTGGCTCTTCTCTGCTAAAGTAACCGGAGATGGGAGCCTAAATATAATTAATCTATGGAACATATCTTATAAAATCTATATAATCTAAATCTGTCACTCTACCAAAAATTAAAAAAAAGAAAAGTGCGCGGAACATTTTTGCCCAGAACTACTCTCATCTTCGCTGTCTTAATATTTCTTAATTATTTCTCTAGGGGCTCTTTCTCACCATCATGGCATCGGGAAACATCGTCGTGAGTTTTACGAGGAGTTCATATCGTCTCCAGGTGTTCAGCTCATGAGATCATCCAAAACGATACTGGATCCTAAAAATATCTTCTCAGTCTCAAATTTATTGGAAGATATTACATTAAAAGACAAACGCCTACTTAGTAAACTGTGAAGCTCTTAATTGTATATTTTGTACATGACTATGGATGAATCACTTCTGAAGTTTTTATGAAGACTATATTATGACAAGATTACCAGGTGAGAAAGGCCACTATCATCAAGGCCAGAGAACTAGAGCAGAAGTATTATAAAATCGGTCAAGATCTGAATAGATTTGTTTCAAAATTAATGTATTGTCATAATTGTTCATGATTGATTAGGTCACTTGTTCATATTTATTGTGGAACTTATTCAGTAAAGTTTTCGTCTTCATACAAATGATGGGTTAATATTTACATCCAAAGGGAAGGAGAAAAATCATGGAGCGGAAGAAGGATATATTATGAGTATGGTTTACATATTTTTATCTATTTTCACTTTCAATGTAGAAGATATATAATTGGTTATTAGCCAGTGTCGACTGTTGTGGTTCTAGTCCGCCATTTCAATAATGTGTGTGGTGCTTATTTCTAAATTGAATATGAAGGATGTGGATCTCCACAACGGAAAAACTTATCTTGATTGATTGTTCCTTGAAAATATATCCACTTAGTCGTTTTGTCTACTGGACTTTCAGTGCTGCGTCGTTGAGCTGAAAAATACCTACCTATGATATCTACTCTCTTGACTTCCGGTACCAAATCCCACATCTCATCAATCGGCTAACGAAGCACAGTGGTTACTGTGATACATAGTATTTTCCTCATCAGTGCATCGCATTTACACATCGACAATAAAGAAGAAGAAGAATGTAGCCCACAAATTTTTCAAAATATATTTTTTTCAATAATCACAACTATACAACTTAATAAATGTTCGATGAAAAAGATGTAAGCTGAAAATGCTGAATTAGTGGCTAAATTAAGCTTTCAAGCTTTCAAAAAAGGATGGCTAGTCAAATTTACGACTAGGGAAAAAACCTTCCACCCATTTTTTGGTTTTTCTTAAATAACTTGTTAAATTAATATTATAAATATATATCATGTTCGCTCCTAACATGGAGCATATGGATCTGCAAAGTGTGAAGGTATCCACTCCGAAAGAGGAGTATATGGATCTCCGCAAAGTGAGGACGTCTTGACAGATTATTTTTCACGACAATTACTCAATCCAATGGGCGTCCAGTCCTGGATTTTCGGATTTTTAAAAATAAGACAGATGGGGAATCGAACCCTCTTTCCTCGGATTGCTAGGCGCGCAAGCTACCAACTACGCTAACCGGGGAAACAATTAATATTAGATTAGTATATGTCATATTTTGACTTTTGTCCGAGATCATTAAATTAACGTTTTTTGTGCCTTCCGTAAAACATGTTCTGTGTGGCTTACGTCACTTTTCCCTTTTATAGTAGATATATTATGTTAATTGCACATGGATTTCATCAATATTTCAATATTTATTAGATGAAAATGTTCGGAAGAAAATCTCAAAAACACAATTGAAATAACCCATGCATACGCTGAAAAAGAATGACAATAATTATAATATTTTGAAAGTCTTATAATTTGAATTTTTTATTTCTTGCGGTCAATGTAAATTATATGTTATTTTTATTATAAAATATTCATAATAAATGTGTGTTTTATTGTCTAAATTATGACCAAGTAAAAAATGATGATGAAATTAATTAAAAAATGTTTTAATCCTTTTGTTACTGAGCTTTTTTTAATGAACATTAGTTTTTGTTAAATAAGCTATTCAGCTGAGCTGAGAAGCTTTTAATGAAGCGACCAATTATTATTTTTTAAATTTCATGCAATATATTATCAACGTCATTTTTTGTATATTAGCTCTAATAAATATATTAGAATTATTTATGCATATATTATTAGAAATAGAAAGTCTTCCGCAAATGATGAATTAACATTTTAAGTCAAAAAATAAAATGTTGTCCAATAAAATAATTTTGAATATTGCATAATTAAATTTTAGATGTCGATAAACTCTCCAGTGAAAGTTTTTACGGGAAAATAATGTAAATAGTAAAAAATTAATACCATTATAAATGTTAATACTATAAAGAAAACACTCATCCGTGACTATTATAAATTTGCATACTTTTTTCCTACTCGTCCACAAACTCTTCCGCATACATTTTTTAAACATATACCATGACGTAACGAACTTATTTGCAGAACTATAACTACCAGTATTCATCACAAAAGTGCATCCTCATTATCTCTCAACAAACTAAAGTTCATAAAACATTGTTATTATTTTTATTATATATAAAAATAATGCCGTTTTCTACAAATTCTTGGATATATAAAAAAAGTTAAAATGAAACACATGATATCTACTTAGTTTTTAGTCGATACAATATAGTATGCTTAATTTTTATGGTTTATACTTTGTTACGTGAAGTGAAGTAGTTTAAGTAGGCTCTATTTCGACTGTGTGAAGGAAAAATGACGTAACCCTTAATTTTTAAACAGCTTTTATTTCATAATCTGAATCTATACAGCCTAATACACGTTCAACTTATCAATTTTATTGATTTTTCTTAAATAACTTATTAAATTAATATCATATTGAGTAAATAAAACACAAGTATAAGTTTTCGTGTACTCTAAGGTTTTTTATATGTAATGTTTTGAGTTTGGCTCCAAATCATGAAATAAAAGTTTTTTGTGCCTCCTGTAATATTTTTGCATATGGATTACGTCTTTTATCCGTCGACAGTCGATTTATTCTCATTAATTGTAAAGCGAAGAACTCATTTAAGTCGCCTGACGCATAATTCATAAATAGTTTTATAATGGATATTTTATAAGTTCATTTAATACTCGTACACAAACCGCTTTTTAATTCTTGATCAAATCACACGATAGTAATTTTTTTCCAACACAGAACTATAAATATCTTTCACCAGAATTTTGAGTTACAAAATTCTTTGGAAGTCCTTAAGCTATTCACTTGAGGTTGTTTTAACTTAAATTCGTAATTCAAGTGTATTAATCTTTTAGAAATGTCTCTAAGGGCTTATTCTTATGGAGGACAAAAATTCCGCCACGATTTTTTAAAACAAACGCTGTAGCTTGCAAACAATAAATAATAAAGTTCACATAAATTTGATTCATAATTCTAAAGATTTGAGAATACTGCAATTTCTAAAATAATTTTCAAATAAAAAATTGTCTAAATTTTAAATTAAGAACGACTTTTTTATGGTAATTAATGTAATTAAAACTTAATTAAAATTAACCTTTGACATATTCAAAATTCAGAGAACAGAATATAACTAAGATATAAAATGAAGATCTAAAAACGACATCTAGTTGAAATAACAAAATATTTTATTGAAGTCAACTCGATAATGGGTACGATTTATTGATTTTTTTTCATAAAAAATATTGTAAATATTCACATGTTACTAAAAATGCTTTAAAATACAATGATTTAATAAATAATAATGTATTAAAATAATTTAATAAAAATTTGAATAATTTATTACACACCACAATGATAAATAATGAATAAATTATAAAGGTGACAAATTAATAAATGCCAATTAATTTACAATTTACTGATAGTTGGATTATTTTGCTCGACGTCTTTGAGAAGGTTTTGTGCCGCAAATATATTATTCGGATCGAGCTGGTTCTTTGCTGCTAGAAGAACACCAATTCCTGGGGTGGAAATGAAGTTTTCTAAATATTTAGTACGGCATGATCCTATGCCGTGATGGTGGGATATGGACCCTAAAAAATAAAATGAATTAAAATAAATTTCGATTTAACAATCAATCTCTCTTCGTCTTCCGTTATATCAGCTCCCTAAATATAGTATTTGGCTAACACGTGGCGCCTCCAGGAATCTTTGTCAACCATCAATCATCTTGTAATGTGTTGTTGTTGGAGTGTGTAAATGTTTAATCTTGCTTTCACCTGCACCACACGTAAACTATGGCGTAACGAATGGGAGACTCTTCAAAGTGCCAGAAGTGTCCCAGAAGCAGCTTCTCAAGACCTTGGCTGACGTATACTAGAATGTACGTGATTCATATTCTAACTTAATATGCCTTGTTAATATCTAGGCTTGTTGAGAAGAGACCTCACTGGTTGTAAAATTTTGCAAAAAAATTAACAGCTATAAAACTATCTTTCGTTGAAACGAAGTCAAAATGGCCGACTGGTCCGACAAACGGTCGAACTGACTTGAGAAGCTCTTTCCTTTTTTAGAGATTATTGTCACCTGTTTTAGAGTTGCGTGTTATTACTGGAATGCGATGCGCGTCGATCGAATGTTGATTGCGAACTAACTGAAATCGGCGCAAAGAATCGGTTAGCTATTCAATGTATTGTTGTGTCCTTGAATTATTCATACGCCATACTTTCAACCGACATGTGAGGACACTCTCAGAGGATGTAATTAGTATCCTTCATTTCGCCACATAAGCAAGTAGAAGATTATAAAAGATCAATCTGACAGACAACCTCACCACGGCCGGTTAAGAACTGGGAGTCCAATGATCTTGAGTTTATTTGGTTATCTCCACTTTAAGTTTAAAAAAAAAACATATACGTTTGTCTGCCCTTAGTGGAGGCGCTCCAACGTTTCTGCCAGGCACTTATTGCAACTACGTATGCTAAATTTCGCACCACAGCTCTACGAGCATAATGATTCATAGAGTCTGAACCCAGCAATGGTGATACTGTGGTACCACCAATCAATGTCTTTCATCCACTGAGTAGCACGGTTGTGGTACCGTGGACTTGTGTATTCTGATCTAATAGAAAAACTCCAACAAGAACCAGCGACGTGTCAGTAGAAGTTCTCTAACTTTTGTTTTGAAAAGTTTGAGGAGTGAAGATAATGATAGCCCCAAGAGAAATTTCCAGCTAAAACAACAAGGACAGGCTAGAAAAATTGGTTGAAAAAATAGCCGCATAATATTTCTTTTGAATTTAAAGGTATATGTAGGATTTGATTCCTGGTTGGATTGACAACTAATCTCTATTATACTAATAAATATATTAATATATGACTTCACGTTGTGGGTATCCATATGCTCCACGTCTGAAGCAGACATGATTAAAAAAATATGAATTACCTCCCACAGCAATTATTTCAGTCCGGATGAGTTTACTCATTGCAAGACCCACTTCGCCGGGATCCATGAAGTTCGGTACGGGGACAGTGTAGTATCCGTAAAAGCAACAGCCTGAGTCGTAAGACTGGGCTATCCTGAACATGACGATGGACTTCCAGATCCCAAGAAGAAGACACTCTTTCTGTATCAGCATCCTCAAACGGGTGACCAATTCTACCACTTTGTCCCAAGGCACTGACGTCTCGAAGGTATCACCCATCAGGTTGAACTCTATGGCAATATCCTGTAACAGGTTACAGACATCGTACAATGTATATTTTTATTAACAATTATTTTAATGTTTTTGTTACATTAAACTTCATCTATCTCAAATATATTATTTGTTACTACATAAAAAGCAAATTTCTCAGTGTACTCTTACAAATTAGTTGCGAATTGCAAATCCTAACGAACAGTACATACAATTAAGGCTTGTCTAATGCTCTTAAATACTTCATTCACACTAGCTCAATCAATCAATTAACATGTATGCCGGTAAAGTATTACTAATCTCCCCAGTAGACAATTCGGGAAATGCAGGTTCGATTCCCACGAAAATGTAGGATTGGATGCCTTTTGTGTTGAGCAATTTAACTAATTTTCGTGAAAAATAATTTGTCAAGTCGTGTATTCACATTGCGGGGATCAATTTACTCCACTTTCGTAGAGGACATTTAGATCTATATCCCTTGACTTCAGTATCTTAATCTTATGCATGCAATCATTTTTGTTACAAATCCTCAAATCATCAAAGTCTGCATATATTTAAACAGACATACATTCGCTTTTTCGTCATTTATTAATGTAACCTAGTCGAAAGTTAAAAGACGGTTTCCGTCATCATTACGTACTTGTATCTACCATGAGAATATAACTTATTGAAATTCATACTTCTTAACATTTTAGCTTATATAATGTTCTTTGATATCATCCATTCCTATTAAAACATAAAACTAGTATTTTATAACCATCCTTGATAAAAAAAATTTGGTATTATTTTAAACACACAACTTGTGCGTGGTGTTCTGAAAAACAAAAGAAATGTTTCTCGTCACTACCACAACAATATATCGCTTTTTACAATATGTAGTATTCAGGCGATTAGACTTCAGGTAATGTTGGCGATGACTTATTAATTTCAGGATACTTACTCGTACGTATGCAATGACATGGGTCATTAAGAATCCTTGTTTTCCCGTTGAGCTCCCTGCCGATATTCCTTGGAACCTTTTTCCGATTTCAATAATTTTCTTCTCATGAATCGTCACGTCAGTTTTATTACCTTCAAAGACCAGAGTCACCATACACATTAATTCAGGATCAAATTTCTTCAAATAGCGGACGAAAAATTGCTTTATTTTCTGCATGGCTTCGTGAAGTGCTGATTTCTCAATCTGTAAATGCATACCAAATTTAAATTGCTCTTCATCTAACAGCCTCATACTTGCTGGCTGTAGCCTGTTGAGAGCGACGTATCGCAAAAAATCGATACCGGTGTAAAAATCCGGAAATACTATCGAACCATAATGAATGACTTCCGGTGACGGTCTTATTTTAATCGTGGCTTCAGTGATCACTCCGAAGATTCCTTCCGATCCTAGAATCAAATGATTCAAATCCGGACCACACGAAACTCTCGGAGCAAAACATTGCTTACTTAAAATTCCTCGAGGTGTAACCATTCTTGCTTGCACTAACAGATCTTCAATATTGCCGTATTGATTTTGTTTCATACCACTCGCTCTTGTAGATATCCATCCTCCGAGTGTTGAAAACTCAAGAGAGTCAGGATCATGTCCAGTAGTGTATCCCCTTTTCCCCAGTTCTCTTTCAAGATCTTGCCCAATGATTCCAGCTTCACACGTAACTGTTAAATTATCCTCGTTGATCGAAAGTATCTCATTCATTTGACTCATGTCCAACGATAAAATGGAACGTCTCTCTTCTGTCGCGCACAACAAACTATTATTCACCGAAGTTCCTCCACCGAACGGAATGATTGTGAAGTTCATTTGATCTGCGAGTTGTACGATTTTTTCAACTTCTTCGTGGCAGGTCGGCCATGCAATGGCATCAGGCATTCTTTCCAAACGGAGAGTCCTTGCGCCGTACAGAGCGTGGCCTTGGCCAGTCGCTCGCACCAATCGATCAATACCTCTTGTAGAAACCGTAATTCCCAAATCTACTATTGCTTCTATTTCTTCCTTCTTCATCAAACATTCTAGATATTCATCTTCTTTAGGAATTTCTAATGTTTCTGGATTAATATCACCATGTACGACTATACCTAATTTCTCTTTAATAAATGGCATCAGATGAGGTAGTTTGTGGCCACTTATTAAGTACCTAAAATTAAAAAAAAAAAACTAAAATATAATATATCGTCGTATTACTGGCAAAAAACGTTAAAGTAAAAAAGTGAGTTTTGAAAT
>JAGVSQ010009499.1:0-13585 GCA_022683975.1 Rhyacophila evoluta
AATAAGATCTGTCTAACTTACTTGGTAGACACTCTCTTTTTCCTTCTGTATATATTTTTGGTTATTCTTTTTTTATGTTTTAATATATTTTTGATATGTTTGTCATAACTATATGTATATCGTGTTGTTAGTGTATTAAACTTGTAGTTTGTAGTTACAACATGTAATAAATAAATAAATAAAGAAAATAAAAACGTATACATTAGCAATAAAGAGGAAGAAATAGATTAGACGACTTATGGGAGACAAAAATCTCGACACGCTTCGTCAAGATTGCGAATTTTTAATAATAAAATGACTCAAAAAAGAACGATAATTTTGTTTTAAATAAATACATATATTTTCAGTTTGGATTCTTGTGCCTCACTTTTTTATCATGCGAGAATAAATATGAAGAGAAAATCTCAAATACTCACCTAATTTATTTTACTCTCTTTTTAGTATTAGTGACGAGAGAGATTTCAGAGCATTGATAAAAGAAAGGTATTGAAGTGAATTGATCTAATAAATTTTGATTCTATTGATTCTTCCTCTTTTCCTAAGTAGTAAAGTAAATTGTAAAAAATAGGCATATCGTAAAAGGATGCAAAGACTGATAAAGTTTTGATCTGGTAACATATGAGCTTTTTTCAGTTCCTGAATCATTTACTAACTTATTTTTTATGAGAAATTGCTAGTGTCGTCAATCTGATGAATATGCACTAAGTAGATAAATATAAAACTTTCCCAGCTTATTAAATAATATAGTAATCAATATATTGTAAATTTGTAATTAAAACTAGAAAAAATTGAACTTGATACGATTAAATTAAGCAATTTTACCTTTTTTCAAGTAAATTTATTAATTTTTAAACGCGCATACTTTGGTGTATTTTTAAGCCCGCTGCTAGACGAAGATTTAAAAAATTCAAAACTGGAGTACTTGATGCCTTATAGCTTGAGAAATATGCAAATATATATCTAGCTGTTTAGGCAAAAGGCTTCAACTTTCAAAGAACAATAATGCTGTGAAAGAGTTTCCATTCCTTATTCCTGCAAGGAAATTTAAAAAAAATCAAAGGTGCAGCATTAGAGGCTTGGGCGATAGGCAAATATATATATGGCTGCTTAGACAAAATCAACATTCAAAGAATAATAATGCTGTGAAAAAGGTTTGATTTCTTATTCCTGCACGCAAATTTGGTACCTTCTTTTTTTAAATCTAAAGCTGAGATTTGATAATATTTCAACATTTGTGGCTTGATTCCTTTTCACATATCGTGTATTGGTAGTGTATATTGTGATTCTAAAAATAAAAGCACTTCTCAAAAAAACTCTTAATTCCTTTTGCTAAACAGGATTGATATGCCATTATTCGTTATTTATAACTGATTTTGAATATAATTTAGCTTCGTTTCAAACTACACCAAACACTTTAAATTTATAAACTAGTTAAAACTTACGTGGAATATTAATAGATAATCATCAAATTGGATTTAGAACTACTCTGATCTAGTATTATTACTAAATAATATATTCTTCCATCCAATGTCACAGATATTAACTTTCTTATTCTACTTTCTTTCTCTGTCTTCTCTAAAAACTTATAAATAAATAGATTAAATATAACTTTATATATAAGTACTATTCATGCTCTCTTAACTGCAGTAACTTCTGCGTTCTTACTTGAAACCATATAAACTAAAATGCTGCAAAGACAACCGATCATAGTATCTGCAAGTTATAAACAAAATTACAAAAATACTGTCAAAAATAATCATGATTTACCCCCGAGTAAACGCAAAATCTCGTGAAAGATTAATATTAACCGTGTCTACAAAAAGCTTTGTTGAGCTTTTGTCTAAAGTCTACGAGCCTGTGTCATTTTAAAAGCTCTTCCAAATATTAACGGGTGTATCTGATTTCTTTTTATGGCCCGCGTTCTTTTTACCTTATCTTTATATTTTATTACATCTGAAAATCTAGTTTTATTGGTGGTTAATGTAACAAGGCTATAAAGAGGCCGAACGTGGCGTCTCTAAATCTATTTGAAGGCATGCATTATGCTTGGATATATTTTATGATGCAGGTAAGTAAATAAAATGAATATCAGATTAAAATCTAACCCTTTGTTGTCCTTAATTATTTTTAATCTTTTGATTAATGCGACTGTTTGAATGAGATTAATTTAAAAAAAACACAACCTTTTCAGGCATATCATTTTTTTCGTTCTCATAATGATAAATAATAGTAATAGTAAAGAACACGGTTGGCAAATTTCCAAAAATTAATTTTGTATTTGAATTTTAACATTTTCGGAATCCGGTCGAGTTTCAAAATCTTTCTTGCAATCTCTAGTACGGAATAAAGCTCTTATCAATAATACTATTTTTGATTGTTTTTTTAAAAGTGTGACATTTTTCTACTTCCGTCATGTGGGCGATTTTTGTAGCGTAATGCGTAATGAACGTAATAACCTAATGCTAGAAGTATCTCAGAACCAGTTTTGCAGACTAGGACTAGAGTATGCGTGATTTCTATTCTAAATGACTAAGTCCTGTTAATATCGAGCTTTTTTTCAGAAGAGGCCTTCTTGCTCGCCTCAATATTTCATATTTTTCTACTAGTTCATTATTCTTCTTATGTAACTAACCTTTAAGTTGAGCATATGAACACCACATGTTGCCTCTGCAAATCCCTGTCACCCACTAGTATTTTCGCGCTCTTCTAGGTAATACCTGCGTCTTATAGCTCCTCCTAATACATTCTATAGATAGTAATTAGTGGCTTTCCAGGACGATGAGAACCATTTGACATAAAGAATAGGCAGATCAGGTTAAGATAATTTGAGTCATCCGCAATATGTAACCGAGTCAAGTCCAGCGTCACAGCTTTATTTTATCAGTGATTAGTGGCTGCATCATCTGTTCTCTTATCTCGTCATTTTAAGCAAAGTCACACCACTGTATCCTTAGAATCCATCCCAAGCATCTGCTCTCAAAGCTTAAAATACGATTTATTTAAGCCTTCTTCTAATTCATACAATCTAAATATACCAAAAGGCGAAACCAAAATCGCTACTGATGATCAAAATATATGACCATAAATTTTAAATATTCTAAAGCTCACATCAAATAGAACATGAAAGAAGAACAGAAATATCAACATCATAAATATTTTTTAAATATTGAATCAATTATGACATTTCTGGTAAATTATTTGAAGTTGAATTGCTTTATAAAAATGATAAACAGATCTTTTTCTTACTCCATAGTTCTTTTAATATGAATGTTAACAGCTGTTTGTGTTGTATAATATTTAGTGTTATCATAACTGAAATTATCCAGCAATTCTATCATTTTTTATTCCATACGTGTAAATAAGGAAGAACTTGAATCCTTTCAGTTTATCCTTTCTTTTTTTACGACGGCTTATTCCCGATTTTACCGTTTCTTGAGACCATCTTAATAATTGTAGTGGAAAAGTCTCTTATTTACGACTTTCTAGAACAGTCCGACGCCATTTTTATACGCCAATAAAGATAAAATACCTAACGTAATTTAAGAACACTCTCTCGTGGATCTGTCAATTTTTACGACGCCTTAGAATAATCTATCATTCGCTGCACTATAGTAACTCTGATAAAACAGATTTTTTCATGTGAAAACCATATTTCACGATCACGTTGTTTAAATAAATACCATAAAAATAATGAATTATTGGAAAAGTAAAGTGAAATCGCATTTTTTATTATGGTATTCAATCAAAAAATGAATTATTTCCTCTCAAAGCTATATCAGGTCGTATTCTTTGTATATTGTATTATATATTGGGCATAGCTTAAAAAGAACACAATAGTAAAAATAGTTGCAAAAATTGTATACAAACTGCTCGACTAAATAAGCTTATTCTTTATAGGGACTTACAGAAGTTGTTTTCCTATGCGTACTATTGCAGATAAATAGATCGTTAATTTTACATGGTGAAAGGAATTTTAATATATTTAAAGCTTTTGAACAAACCGGGTTTCACGATGTCCTCTCCGAAAGTGGAGTGTCTCTCTACGTGTGGTGAAGATTTCTACTCCTGGAAAGGAGTACATTTTTATGATAGTATCAAAATATAAAAATGCCACTGTTTATAAGTCACATTGTAGAAAAACAAATGAATTCGAAATTGGATTTTTTTATACCATGTTCGCTCCATATGGATAGTGGAGCATATGGATCTATACAGTGTGAAGATATCCACTCCGAAAGTGGAGTATATAGATATCCGCCATGTAAAAACCTGTCTTGACACATCTTTTGCAAGGATAGGTTGGGGACGACAGATGGGGAATCGAACGCGCTTTCTCCGGATTGCTAAGCGTACACGCTTCCAACTACGCTACCGGGGAGACAATTATTTTTATTATTTTAATTACTTATCTTAATACTTGTCTATGAATATGCGAGTTTAAGTGTAGATATTAAATAACATAGTGCGGAGATGAATAGCTTAAAAGATTAGTACAATATAAGTGTCATCGTATTTATCTGACAACGAATTCTCGTGAAAAATAGTCTATCAAGATTAAAATAGTAATTTTATTGCAAAGATTTATATGATATACGTTTGAAGTGAAAATCTTCATACTGTGTATATTTACATGCTCTACTTTCGGAACGAATATGATGAAAATAAAACTTAATTTTAATATTTTCCCAATCCAGCCATGTGCAATTTGTCACGGTGCATTTATACGAATGTTAAAAAAACAAGATATGCCCCACAAAGGAACTGGCTTGCGTTATTATGAGAATGTCTTTTATTATCTTTTTGCGATATAATTTGGCATTGCCGACGCAGAAGGCGGCCGCCGTCACACGTACCATCAACATGTTATTATGCCTTCCTCTTTGGCGTGATCTGCGCTGGTATTCTGCTTATTCCATTATGTTCCGATGATGATGGCTCTTGTCCACTGTGATTTAGAAACAAATCATTCAGCAGAATGACGATAATTGCGCTACGCTCAATTTAAATGATTTGAAATAATATGCCAACACGAAAAACAGCTGTGTTTTTATTTCATTCTGAATAATTTTTTTTTGAATATTTGGAATATATAGTACTGGATGAAGGGTATTCAAATCATTATATTAGACGGTTCCACTGTCCTTTAATATCTCCAAAACACTGGTGGTATTGATGTATTAAAATACTCGGTAAGTGAGATGTTAGAGTGTGCGCTTCGGAACCGGGCGTTACGGGTTTGAATCCCACAGCTGCTGGATTTTATAAATTCAAATATGCATAACTGCATATCTGATTGGCTAAACAATTTAGCATAACACTAATAAAAATTTCAGATAGATTGTTGTTAATTCGACCGTCTATCATTTAATTCAACTAATTTGATTGCACAATTATATCGATTGCAATATTGAAAACGAGCCACTAGAGCTTTTACAAGCAATACTACTGTATCAACTATTGTCTCCCCGGTAGCTTAGTTGATAGCATGCGCGCCTAGCAATCCAGGGAATGCGGGCTCGAATCCCCATCTGTCGGATTTTAAAAATTCTAAAATCCAGGACCGGATGCCCATTCCATTGAGTAATTGTCAGACAAACAATTCTCGTGAAAAATAATCTGTCAAGACATCTTCACATTGCGGAGATTCATATACTCCTCTTTTGGAGTGAATATCTTCACACTGTGTAGATCCATATACTCCACGTTGGCAGCGAAGATGGTATATATAAAAAAACTGTATTCGCCAATCTTATTTTCTGATACGTAAATTTGCATTATAATTAATAAAGCTTGTCCACGGTGGCCGAGACGTTGACGCACGCGATTTTGAAGAAGAGTATTGCATGCTCGATTCTTATGTTTAATCTAGAGATGCAAGACTGCATGCCAAAATGGTTTGAGTAGTTTGTTAAAAATCAATCTTCACGAAGAAGATCATGACAATACTTTACATTATGAAGATCTATATGTATAGATTTACATGTTCCAGAGTGTGCTCAGAGTGGACATGGTAAAAAAGCATTCGCTTAAAAGAACCTTATTTTATAAACTTAATAAAGTCATATTTACTTATTTACTTTAATATTTTAATCATGATACTTCTTGTGATTAAAATCGAAAAAAATACCAATTATTTTCGAAATGAATTTTGTGACATTTAGATATAAAAAGCGTGATAATAATTCCCCAAATGAAATCACAGCTGTCCGATCATTTTGTATTATTTACTTCCACAGAATTTCTAACCACATTAAGTACATTTCACATAAAAGAAATATTTTTCTCGAGCGATGCACCCATTAATCTTTGTATCGGAAAAATTCCTTTCAAAATATTTTTACTGTTTTCTCTCGACGTCCCCAAAGAAGTAATAAAAATTCTTTTACAGTTAAAAATCTTAATATTATATATTATAATTACTTGTTTTCTCTGTAGCCTTTAAAATGTCTTTTATACCGTTATTACAGATGTTTAATATCTAGATAAGACTTATTTATATACTTAATTAACGACCTTATATTAACAGAATATTTTGAATACTACAATAATTCATTATTTTATAATACATTATAGACATCATTTTTCAATTGATTTTTAAGCATTAACTACGATAAAACTTGTTCTCATAGTTAATTAATTCAGAATGATAAGATTGTACGTATGATGAATGATGAGTCTTGGGAATTAATCGACACTATTTGTTATTACAAATAAATCACTTTTTAATACTGCTACAAGATTAAATAGAACTTTTTTACCGCTTCCACTCTAGAAATGGAGCATAAGGGTGTGCACAGTGTGAAGATTTTCGCTTCGAAAGTCTAGTATGTTGCAATCTAAAAACATGTCTTGATAGATTATTTTTCAGAAGAATTGGATATCAGCTAATTGCTCAACCATAGAATTAATTAAATTTTAAATGTGTTCTGTACGTTTCTAAGCGATTTAAATAAACACCAATAATTATGATATATAATTCACATTTTTGACTGATGGTGCTTGGTGGAAATTGATTTTAAATTCTAAATTATTTAAAACTGGTAAACTTTCATATGTGATCTGATTTAATTATGATATGTATTAATTACATGCCTTATTTATTAGTCTACTCGGCAACGTATAGATTAGCGTGCTCTTTTATCATCCGGAGAATGTGGGCTCGATTCCCACAAATGCGGAATATTTTGTCAAAAAATGCAGAACCGAATGCCGATTGCGTGACGCAATTGTTTCACAAGCAACTCTCGTGAAAAATAAACTGTCAGGACCTGCCTTCAGAATATCACACTATTTAAATCCATATGCTCGACTTCTGAAGTAAAAATGTTTTACACCTAAGTTGTCAGAATGTTTTAATAAAACTTTTAAGGTTATATTTATATTATAGGTTAGTTTAATATCCTAAAAAGCTCACCCCGGCTGTATAGCAATATTCTCTGATGAAAATATCTGTAATATATACAGACAGTTGATAAAATGGGGCTCAACTATTCTTAAAAGCTGAAAGATAGTGCTTGATGGCAATTGAGTTGACACTTAAAATCAGAGGTGGGCTGACAATACATTAACAAAAAGCTCGCTTAATCTTAAAGCTTTTGGTTCGGAGTGTTATGAAGAGAAAAAAGGATTGAAATCACTCAATTACTTAAGACTTATGAATGACAAGTTTTTTATTATAAACCCGAAATAAGTCTACTTTATGGTGAATTTTAAAAATTAACACAATTTGTGCTTCTTTCTCTTTCTCGTTAATCTACAGAAATTATATTTAGATACTGACTTGAACTGGGAGTTTTCTTATTTCTAAATTTTGCAAATGGTTCACCGGTACAAGTTTAATTTATCTAACAGCTCCTAAAAACCATTCCAAGGCTTCTCCAACCCACGCCTGCTTAAAATTATTTACCTTTCGCATGGACCATCATTTATGACACGTTTTCAGAGCATATCATATACATCAGGGTTTCCCAAACTATGTTTCGCGGAACACCAGTGTTCCGTTGAATCTGAATAGGTGTTCCGTGACAATTTGGGAAGGCTTTATATTTTGCAACACATTCAAAGATCTTTTACTTCATATTGAAAGGCGAGTGATGATCAATCTTAACTGATACATACGATGAAGTATCTAGGTACAGACGGACGACCATATTTTTTTTATTAAGATATGGGGTATGTTGTTTTTATCTGACTGGCTGTCGAGTCTTGTTAGGTTAACGACAGTTGTAAATATTGACAGAACAGTCAGCCACGCAAATAAATATTATTTATAAATCTGATAAGAGCAGCTTGAATATACGTATTATTCGTATTACATTATAGTTAAAATTACATTATATTTATACTATATTTTAAAATAATTACCAAATGAACAATGTGCTGAAACATATTTTTTAATTTTTACGTGTAGGAATTACCCAACCGAAAAAATAAGCTAAGTGTTCTCTTAAAATTCCTGGGTTTGTAAACTGTTCCATTGCAGAAAAAGTTTGGGAAACCCTGATATACATATAAATATGCGAGTACCACACCGTCATTAATATTATTTATATTACTACTTTCGGTCGATTCTCAGTATCCCCGGAAGCGTAATTGATAGCGTGCGCGCCTAGCAATCCGGGAATGCGGGTTCGATTTCCCATCTATCGGATTTTAATAATCCAAAAATGCAGGACTCATTCACGTGAGTAATTATCTATCGAGACGTCTTCACATTCCGGAGATCCATATACTCTACTTTCGGGGTGGATATCATCACACTGTAAAGATCCATATGCTCCACTTAGGGAGCACAGATGATACAAGACGAAAGAAAAAAAGACCATCAGATTGTAACTTTGAAGCACTGAAAGTAGCGTTGTAATTATCGATCCATATGGATGTATATACAAATCATATAGTTTTCATGTATATAATATTAATATTGGTAAAAATACACATTAATTTAATAATATACCCATATTAATACTGCTGTCGTCAAAACGTTTAATAGGAATATATATTAAATAAAGCATAAACAATTTCGTAAGTGCTTTTTCATTTTAATTCAGAATTAATCGTGAAGTTAATATAAAATTTAAATGTCTACATCAGGGTTGGCCAACACGTCGATCGCAAACTGAAATATGGTCTTTCCCAAAGCTATTATTAGTCAGTGCTTAATAGTTATCAATCTAAATTATCGGAAGTCACAAACTCGCCAGTCTGAAACGTTAAGAATAAAAATTAAAGTAAAAGCTTACAATATAAAAAGGCATTCATATAAGTTATACTATACAGTTATTTTAGAATATTATTAACGGAACGATTTGGCAAGTGAGGGATTTTAAAAATTCACATCTCAAGATAGATAAATAAATATTCATGATTTATATTCAGATTGATTGATTCAACAGATGATTATGATATTGGTCAAAGGCTAGTATTTATTAGATAATATGTCTACTAAGAAGAACTATTCCAGGTGATTTTATTGAAGTTAGTTCAATGTAATATTAATCCATTTAACCGTTGAAGTGCTGAACAACTGTCTATCGCCGTTAATGATACAAGCGATAAATGCTGACGACGATCGTTTTGAGTTTTGACGTCTAGATTTTTTTAATACTACGCAAAGTGAATGTAAATTACAACAAGTTTAATAATAATGAATATGTGTGTGCTTTTTTTTGTTCCAAAATAAATATAAATGTTTCTTTGTGGCTAAATTTTCGCTAGGATTACTAGATTTTTGAGACCAACCAAAGCGTAAATAATGACATAAATAGAAGTTTTCATCCACTTTGCAAACTTATTTTACTTTGATAATGCAGTCCTTGAAAATGAAATTATTACTCCGTAATATATATTTTTGAACATTGCATATTTGATTTATTTTTAAGCAACATTGATATTCGTAAGGTAAATAATAGAGTAGAGTAATATTGACGAAAAACGATACTGAAGATCCTTTGAGGTCAACATTATCCATTTATTTTCGCTGTTTTTTGATTGAAGAAATGAAAGTGAATTTTCAAATCTGAATTTAATCTTGTAAGGCTTATTTCTTTTAAATAGTTCTTCTTTAATAAATATAAATACCATATTATTTTTTATTTATTCCACGAAAAGTGCATTTATATCAAAAAAATTGTCGATCAATCACAATGTCCATGTAACCGAAAATATCGATTGCGTTCCAAAATAAAATGGCCAGCCCTGCTCTATGTGACTAAAATTATTGTTATTGTTTATAGCTACATCCTTTTATGTTATAATAAATGTTTAATATGAATATAAACAACTCATTCGTGTAGGAATATAAGTAATAAATTTTCAATTCTTTGTATTTTAAATTAATATTCTATGAATAATTATAATAGCATTGTATTATTAATAAAAAGTTATTTACTTTTCATTAGATTTTTTATTACAATTTATTTTTCTAAATTCACATATCTTTATTTTCTTCTCGTTATATTTATATATGTATACATTGTATTTACTAATTTTTTCAAAATAAATTTATGAATATTTATTCATATTTAAGTGAGCTTTTGTAATTAAAATGACTGATCGTAAAAGCTTTATAGAGCATCCTTTGAAGTAATAATGACATTCCTAAAAAAAATATCGTAGTCTTCGTCCAATTGCTTTCCGCAATATAGTTTTGAAATCACATACAATGCTAGTTAAATATATTAATAACATTTATAATAATATAATATTTCTTTGGTATTGTGTTAATCATACATTCTAATAAGACATGGTGATTAACCGTGCGAGGCTTGGACTACGAGAAGCCTAGTGGTCAGCTCAACCAAGTTTTTCTGTTGCGGATTTCATTCCCATAGCCAGGATAAACCAGTTATTGTGCGCCGGTCTTTCGCCTATGTTGTCCTCTGCTACCAGCTAAAACTGATGCTGCGTTGCTCAAAGATCGCCCTGGGGAGGCCAGCTGTAGAACTTGCTGGTGGTTTGGCACCTCCCACTTGTTATTTATGGTTACATTACTGACATATAAATAAATACCCATGTAGGGCCTACCAGCCGTTGACCAACGGATATAGAAGAAGAAGAATACATATTTAGAATAAACCTAGTATGTTCCATAACGCAGCACTGGTAAAAGCAACGTGAGAGATTTTTACCATAAGAGAATCTTTCGCGAGATGCTCATTAGGATTTTTTAAAAATATGTATATTCAAACAGTAAGCTTTTTGTCTTATAAAATTGTGTCAATAACTTTTTTATTCAAATATTTTATAAGTTCATCACAAAAGCTTCTGTTAATTGTTTTCTAACCTCAAACAAATAAACAAATTATTTTGGCCTGAACGTTACAAAGGATGGTTTACACATGTTGTACATTGGTATGTGATTCATTAAACAATTTCGGCTCTAATAGTGGGCACAAGCATTCTTCCTTTATCTCTTTGTTGTTATTTTTTTAGATTCCAAACTCCGTGACAAAAGTCCATTATAGCCAACACTCTAATCGCGCTTTAAATCCTGTTTTTGTATCGGCATTTATAGTTTAATTCGCGAAAGGTAACTGTGAATAAAATTTATTTTTATTATTTGGAAAGTCGTCAGGTATCGCTCATTATGATTTAATACACTCGACACCAATAATATTATGAGAAAAAGAAAAGAAATGTACACACAATGTTTATATTTGTAGTTGATTCTGTGTCAAATAAAATAAGCTAGACGCACAATAAAGGAGCCGGAATCTGAAACGTTATGTGCTTCAAAGCCGGAGATTGCGGGTTCAAATGCCATAAAATTTAAAACTAGATGCTCAATTAGTTAATCAATTGGCTGATGACCAATTTTCGTGAAATTACAGTAGAGCATATGGACAAGAATCCCTGTCGTCGCCACAAAATACACTACAGATAGTATTTAGCTGATTTCTAGGAAACGTTGACTTAAAAATAGGTTGGCCAAGTTGAAAATTTCTTACGGCATCCACAATATGAGGTCAAGTCAGATCCAACTTTGTAGCTTCACTACAGCAGTAATTAGTGATCCATTCTCTTATCCTCTATCTCCACCGGAGTTAGACAAGGATGTGTTCATCCTCCATTATTATTTATCATGTTATTCGATTATACTTTACGAAATCAATATGACCAAACTAAGGAATAAGAATGGTTTTAATATTATATTTAATGCGGAGAATAATTTTATTAAAACGTCACTGTTCGTGAATTAAACTTAACTGAAATACGTTTGTTTGCTTGCCTTCTTTAATACTTGCAATTAAGGCAGTCATTTTCGTGTAATGACGCCATGACGTTGGTTTTAATGTTCCCCAAGATTAAATTGTAGTGTCAGTCCAGTAGATTGCTTATTAAGTAAAAGTAAGCCTGCAAGCTCTCTAATTTAAGCTTTCATTGAAAGCCATCGAAATCCTCGTCGATTGAAAATTTTGTTACCTTTCGATTTCTCTTGATAATAATAACTTATTGATTACAAAGTCAAAACCGGGTCACTTATTGTTATTATAAAATTTCAAAAAACTACTTTACTAATATAGTTAATGTTTTGTAATACAGTACAACTTATTAAAGTAATATATCATAATTTATTTATATAGTCCGTTTACAAGGCATATTGCTTGCAAAAATCATGTACACGTTATAAAAGCTCTCAAAATAGTACGCATACATCTGAGTAAAAAAAATGAGCAATGAATATATTCAAGTGAATGCGTTCGATTATCTGCTGAGGCTTTTGTTGTTTGTGATTCCAATCGGAAATAATTTGTAGATTGTTATGGCATAAAAAATATACGTATTAAAAATGAACTATTAAATGTTATGTTAAATTAAATACCATCAGTATGAACATAAATAAAATCAATATTATATTAATTAGGCTTTTTGGCAAAGGCCATTCAGCATAGTCAGCAGTGAGTGGAGACCCCTAGTTAATTAAAATACACAATAGTCAATCAAATAATTTTGTAAATTACAATTGTATATTTTTTTAATAAAAGCAATATTCATACTGTTACTAATAAGCTATGGTTAGATTTTCAGTGACGATTTGTTCTTCACTATTGTTTTGAGATTTTAATGTATTAATTGTTAATTTTAAAATCAAACTCTGAGTTAGGCCTTATGTTGTAAAGCAATTATATATTTAATTAGCAAATATTTGTTTACGAATTAAGAAGTTTTTTACCTACATGATGGTAAGAAATGTATCGGAATTAAAAAGCTTTGTTAATAAAATTCCCACAACAATTTATTCAAAATAAATAGCCACAAAGAAGCGGCGTCTAGAGCAGAGCTTTTGGGCTTTAAGCTCGTGGTCTTAGCTTGAAACTAATTGATTTTCTCGGTTAGCTTATAATTCTAATTTTCTAATCAATTTTTTTTTTATATAATCAACAATATAATTAATATAAATTCTTACAACATTATACATATTATTATTTCGACATGTTCTTCTTTCTTTTTGGTGTGATAAATAATACGTTCTACGATTTAAATATTAAACTGTTTTTGTAGATCTTTTTGTAGAAAATTGGGCATATTTACTTACGCGGTATAAATTTATCCACTCCGATAATGTGGATTTCTTTATTGTGAG
>JAGVSQ010009501.1:0-13584 GCA_022683975.1 Rhyacophila evoluta
ATTTAGAATTTAAAATCAATTTCCATCAAGCACTATCAGTCAAAAATATTAATTAATTGTATTTGACTAAATACGACAGACTTTAATCAAATAATACCAAATTTTTATTGTATACAAATACAATAATAATTTGAAAAGTCGATTGGGAGGTTTACATGATTTAAATTTCTTGTAAAGCTATCAATTTAAACTGAGCTATCTAAATAGTGGATAAAAAATAACTTGAGATCCACTTTACAGTGTCATGTTACGGAACTATAGAAAAAAATCAAAGGAGTGCTTCGATATATAGAAAATATTTTCCTCGTTTGGTGGACTGAAAAGAATTGGCCGTGCATCAATGTTGATACAACTTGTTATTGGATTACATTCATGATCGAAATTTAGTTTTTTGAAATACTACTTTTCAAAGAATTTTAGTTTCCTTCATAATACGTCACAATAAATTCTTCTTCCTGGCCTTAATTATAAAAAAGCATTAATCATACAATGACACCCGTCGATCAATTATTATTATTTTCGTCTGGCAGTATACTTATATATTAGCATTATCTATAAATACATATCCGCAAAATAATTTATATGGTCATTGATTACTCATTACGGTATAAATAAATTAAAAATAATTGTTAAATAGACATAATTACACGCACAACAGGTGGGGACCGTTGCAAATACAAAAATAGTAAATTACTGGCACAAGAAGAAATGTGGATAACGTTACTATTTAATTTCGATAGAATATTATTTTGATAAGTGGTGGTGTCGAATGATCCGAAACGGAATTAGATTTTACTAACTGAAAACTGCATTATTGTGATGATTAATGTCCGAGATTACGCACACGGTTACGGTCTCAAGATAACGGACCTTGTTTTAATAATTCTCGCTGATAAAAATTGATAAAACAGTAGAGTCGCAAAATAATAACGATTTACAAGATATTCGGCCGGGCGATGCAAAGCGATGGACGAATGACAGAGAATCATGTAGGTGCCCCACGATGACTATCCGCTCCACATACGGAGCGGATATGGAAAGAGGAAGAAAACTATTATGTGTACATACATGCGCACGTGTTTTAATTGTCAAACACGAATAACATCATTGACCGATTTGCCGAATGTCTTTATTACTGTAAAAATATCACCGTGAATAAAAAGTTGATTGTATGCGTTAGTTTTTTCATTAATGTCGGCGTATAGATATTTAGTTTTTGGTATTTAAAATTATTCTGAGGAGCCAGTTCGCCTCTGTGACACATTAAACTATTTACTTTAGATTAAACTAGTTATCTTACTTTAGCTGCCGCTTTATAGCAAACGGATAGACATCGTAAAACAAAACAATCGACCATCTAAATTTTCACTTTAACTGATTTTATTCATTCAATATAAATTATACTGCAAAACGAGTTTACTGATAACAAAAATATTAAAGAACATGATTTTAATAAGTAATTGATGCATACAATAGTATGATAATTTACAAATTAGTAGGTGAGTAGGTATTCTACGGATATCTAGTTTTTCTATTAACCTACTATCGCGAAATTATCTTCTTCAAATGGCACTAAACGACATTTTAATTTAAATATTCACAAGTAGGCGATCAGGTATCTGGTATCATACCAAAACGCTTAGCGTTGGATCGGAGAAATTTTATTTGTCCAACACATGAAACAAATAGTTTACAGAGAAGAATACGTTCATAGCGTGTTTCTATTGACTAAGTCATCCTTTAACCTAATTTAATAACTAATACTAACCACAAAGGTTGCGCAGTGTATGTTGATTTTAATCTATATCGAAAATCTGTCAAATTCCAAACATTGATATACATCGTTGTTTAAATAATATATCCTGAACCAGAAAAGTATTTTTAGCATTTCACTATTCCTTAGCATAATTTAATTCAAACAAATGCCAATATGAACATTTTGTTTGATGTTGTTTTATCAATAGAAGACTGATAATTCTTTGACAACGATAGTATCGTAATATTATATTATACTATGTAGCGATGAGATTAGCATTAATTTATTGATACACCCAGAGCCGCCAATTTTCAAGTAAATATCATGATTATATTTTTACATTATTTTAATGAATAATTAGAGGAATCCACCATATAGAGATATTGTGATATAGATAGAATGAGTAAAAGAGAAAAGATTTTCTTACTTTCTTTGCAAATAAATGCCGGAGATGCGTTTTTCTTTAATGATTTTTTTTTCCTGTTACAGAAGAGATGGAATTTTTAAGTATGCAGTCCTATTTTTTTTAGTATTATTATTCAATATACTTCAAACCAGTTCAATTGCAAAGTTGGTCAATATGAAGTTATTTTATTATCTAAGAAAATACAGAGATTACCAGTTGTCTAATCGCTTCACAGGTAAATACTAGGCTCAGGCTGGGCTATAGTTCAATCTCGTGCTGCAATACATTATCAATGTTCGCTTTATGGAGTAATATCGTGCATCAATACATATACATATTTAGCATCTTGTTATTTTCCCACGTGTGCTTGTATGGAAACAAGAAGACCCATCACCATCTGGCAAGGCAAGTTCGGGTTTTGATTTTAAATACACAGATATTTCAAAAAAGTAATTTGAAAAAATTTATCGACAGTAAGTTTGTTTAGTAGGCGGGCAACCCGTTCAAAACTGAAATTATTTGTAAGTTTGTCGAAGCAACACGAATGCCTGGCGTAACAAATTACCCCTAATTCTCCAAAGGGTAGCGAAAGAATTTATTATTCTACATCACAAGAAGCAAAGCAAATCCAAATCCAAGGGAATTCTACAGCGGCGTGTATAAAACTAAGACGGGATAATAAAGGTTGCCACACACATCAGCAAAACATATACACGGTCTAAAATTTTAGAGACTATTTTAATAATTAAAATATTCGAGGAGCTACTCCAAAAAATATCGATGGCTCATTTGCTCATTCAAATCCATAATTTAATTATATCAGAAAAACGTCCCAAGAAAATTTGACAACTTCATTCGGATATGATACCTACACTGCAAAATATATACCTTATTCTGCTATATTGTATTTATATCTATCAAAAGTGTGTCGTTTGTAAGTAGCTCTGCGAATAAATCGTTTAAAATGTGTTTTTATATCAAAATAATCATAAAAATAAAATAATCAGTTTTTACACTTTTCAAACATGAACATACCAAATTTGCACTTCGATCGATTTGTGAATTCTACCCGAAAGACCGATCATACAATGAATGAAATCTCCATTCGCTCTTCAACCAATCAAATATAGATGTATCAAACACAGTTAAGCTATAAATAATGATAACCGTATTTTTAATAATTAATCATCCAGTTAACTAATCATTATGAATATATCTCGGATCCAAAGACATTCAAGAGAAGTCAATTTTTATTAGTATTTGAATCCGCGATCCCCAACTTAGAACTATTCACAAATGTGAGAGCATATCTAATGAATTACAATGGGCTAAAAACAAATCGATGATTATTTTTTTATGTATTCTGTACAAAAGCAGTCAGGGGTCCGCGGCACGCAAAAAAGGTTGAAGGACCCGAGCCTGGTCTGAGCTGTAATGATTTATCTCGATTCAACTTCGGGTCTATAAAAATATCTTATAACATTCTAACTAAATTACACAACAAGAGTATGACATAGGTGGTGAGTGTAAAACAGAACACATGGCTGCGTACATTGTGCAGAGTAATTAAATACAAACACTATTAATGATAGCATTACAGTATCATTCAGAAATGTTGGATGTTAAAAACAAGAACATGTCTGCGAACCAGTTGTTAATATTGACACAGAAAGATCATCTTATAATGTGGATGTTTAAAATCATTATTTTCATGTCTAACAGTGTTATTGCCATATCCATGTATTTTTTTTCAAATAATATGGAAGTATAATTTGTATAATTTATAATAGTATAATTTGTAAATTATTGCCATTGATTTCCGGGGATTCCCAACAATTATTTTCGCTATTAAAGGCCATATTTCTGAAGTTTTGAAATATATTTTACACAAATAATGAAAATGACAAAACTGCGCGTTTTACCTAAAATTATAAATTCATATTTATGTTTGCTAAACGTGGGTGAAAGGTATCTTTGGTGTAGGAGATTGCAAGTTAGAATCCCATAGCTACTGGATTATAAATAAAAAGACGCATAACTGGATACACGATGTGTTGGCGAATTGAGCCACAACCAATCCTGGAGGGAAAATGTCAAGACAAGTATTTACATAATGAGTATTCAATTACAGGATCTTTGGTGCTCTCATCATATACACAATTCAGGCTTATATAATAATAGTTAACTGTATCGATGGTTGTGCAGGTGAATAAAACAAAGTTTAAAATCTTTTACTGGAAAAATCACGTAAGTGTAACGTAAAGTAACAAAAGTCATACGCATCAACAAAAATATGTTAGCACCTGGTCTTCAGTTTCGGCAAGAGGTGTTATGGCAATAGCTTCAGAACACGTGAACGAGGGGGCTATTTCCACAATGAACTTACTCCACTACGCCAAAATTTATAAAGACGATTTTGAACAATTATTTTTTGTATTTAAGAACGATATATCTTGTAAGCCAGAAGAAAAAAATCAATTTCAAATATATTAGAAACAAAAATAAATATCGAAAAACATGCTATGTGGTTCTTTTATACAAAAAATAATATTGTTACGTGGAAGCATCAATTTTATTCTATAACAGCTTTCAAATTTAATTTTGGATTCACATATTATGCAAAATACGATTCAAAATAAGTATATTCAAATAAATTTATAATTAAAAACATATAGTAATAATATTTATAATAAATACTGAAAGACGTTGGCTATTAGTAAATTTCTATACACTCGGACCTCGTATAACGTGGTCATATCGTTCCAGAAAAACGTCTTTAGTATAAATCGGTGTTATACGAGGTTTGAAATTCATACAAAATTAGGGTATAAGTTCGAAAAAAATATCAAAGTTCAATTATATCTTTTATTTTTTCTAATAAACAATATAAAAAGATATACGTTTACGTATCATAATCAAAATACTTCCATAATATACATACATGACTATCACTTGCAAACTTATTTATTCGACTCCTTTTCAAAATGGGTTGTAAGTTTTCATTATCGGAAGACTCGTGAGAATTTTTGGTTTTAACCTTTTAAAACTGCCTACTTAAGTGAGTATCTGTTTTTAGCGTGTAAATATTTATATTAAATATTTCATGATAAGGAGCAAGGCACTTTTATAATGCCTATCCATTTCAAATTTCTTTCCATAATAGGATCATTTTATATAAAATAATGTTATGATTTGTCAGTTATCCCAAAACTTGATTGATTGGTTTTGATGCGAAACACAGAGATACTTCGCTGCTTTCTTAGTATCGTGGTAGGTTGGCCTAACATGTCGACTAGTTTTTCTTCGTTAAGAGAATGGTACTTCAATATTTCTTCGATATCTCAAATATCCAGGTCATCAAATCTTTCTCCACCAAAACCACGATAAATGTTAATTGCATTTTCTTTTCAGTGACTACTTCTGGCCACATTTTTGCCAGCAAACAATCAGCATGAATTTTTTTGGACTGAATCTAGTCGAATATGATGAATAGAATATTTTTGTGGTGGCATGCTCTAGGGGTGTCGTCCAAATCAGACATGTTTCTTATTTTTTAAACGATTGTTTTTTTCTGTTGCCTGTTGAAACCATGTTGTATAAGTACCGTGTTATATGAGTTCCGGGTGTAGTACCAATCCTACATCATGTAGTGGAATGTAACCACTTTGATAATAGTTATGTGGCGTTTCTGTGATACCCATATGCCAGTGCTCTGTAACTGCTGTGCCGCGAGACAATGCTGGGTGTTCAGTGGCGCATTTCTCCAATACCAGATAAACATGAGAAATGGCGGCGGTATTTTTTCTTTTTTTTCGAAATTTTTGAAAAAACTATCCCGTGAAAGAACACAGGTTACGGACCACTCACATACGCGGTGGTCACTGGCCAGTAAAGGCTCACGATGGATTTTTTGAATAATATAACAGTAAAATGCCACCGTTCCCTCATAGTATAATAGACAGAGGCGTAAATGACATATGGCCCTACGTCAGCGGCCATAGGCACCGTTGTATTGAGAAAGGCGCCAAAATGATTTCCACCATTATAATTGAATACTTAAAATAATTATAAAACAAATACATATTCATATTTAAGCTTCTACTCTTTGTAATTGAATTATGATAGATTTAGCGATGCTAAAGTTTTGAGTGTAGGCGTAAATGGAAATGAAAAAACTATAGTTATTTAGTTAAATTATTTTATTTTCAAATTGGAAACAGCTACTTAAATCCAATAATTGTGAAGAAATCTTTTGATCAAATAAGATCGAAAATCGTTTGAAAAGCCGTGAAGGTCTAATATTGATAAAGTGAGTAAATCACCAAAAAAAAGACGTTACATTTAAAAAAATATAATAATAATTCAGCTTTAAGAGGGACCACGACCGAGATTCCGGATTTTTTAAAACTTCATACAATTAGTTAGTGAGTTTGATAAGAGTTTGAAGCAATTTCTAAACAACAAAGTTAAAGATAAAATTATTTAAAATCAAGTATAAACCAAATTAGGCTTGGCGGTTTAAGTTTACTTTCGATAGAATATGATTTATTGACTGACGTGGATTTTGGTTCAGTCATAGATGATTTTGGAAATTCAAAAGCGCGAGAAAATATTATTGTTTAAGTAAAATATTATAAATTTTACACGTAATTATTTTATTTACATAATGGATGTGTGTATTTTTAATAGATGCGATTTTGTACCATACATTTTAATGAATTTGAATGTTATTCTACATCCCTTTATTGTATACGCATGCGTTTTTGTTGACTGGCCATAGGCGCTTTACGCCTCTGACAATAGATACTGCCTAATTCTTTTTAGAAAAAGTGAAATATACCCGTAAAACTTATTTCTCTAAAACTACACGCATGATGTAAATTTGGGAAATACGCCGTGGGTTTTCATAAATTTTAGGATTTAATATTGCAGTAAGTAGTTTTTAATTTTAGTTCATTTATAAGACTACCAAAATTTAAAATCTTCATAATAATCAAATAGTGTTCGTTAAGGGCGTTAATAAATAAACAAACGCAACATCACACGCGTAACTAACGACTCATTATGATGAAGTAAATAAATATATCTTTAATCCGGATGCTGCGAAGAACACGATTGTTCATCTGTCATTTTTTGTTCTTACGCGCCGAGATGTCGAAGTGAATAATTATTTCAACTGGATTGAAGCAAGTAATATATTATATTACTTATATCATTAGTTACTACCCAAGAGTACAAAATGTTACTATGTTTCAAATAAAAATGTTTCATCTATGCAAAATCGAATCACGTTGAGATAATCAGCTCAATTACCTATCAATCACCTTTAGCAATTTATTATTATGACAGCCAGCGGAGTTCGAAAGTTTTTATTACTTCTAGCAAAGTTTGCTCCGGAGTTATAATATATTTAATAACTTACGTTTTGCTGTCTGTAATAAGTCCTTCACTTCCTTAATCAACCTTTTTATCTGTTGACTAGTTCTGTCCAATTCCTTTTCGTGCTTGTGCAAGTTTTCCCTAAACCATGGGCTGTCAGTCAGACAGTCTGTAAATTCCAGAGGCATTAGGCCTACACCCATTTTAACTGATTACAAGTAATATACACACAATTAATCACTCGTTTGCATCACTGACACTTCACTTGTATAATTGTATAACGCTTAAACATACAAATATTTAACTCTTTTCAAATTAACATTTAAGCCGCGACATTGTACACAACCTACGACCACGAATATCAACTTTCAACTATTTTTTGTAAGTCAACAAACAGGTTGGCGAACGTAGAGAAATATAACAACCTGCTGAACTGCACTGTTGCCAACGTTGTTTTCGCGCGCTTCTTCAAAATTCAAAGTGTCTTTTCAAACATCGATATATTTTATACTTGGACAGAAACTTAGTAATTTTTCACAGTAATGAGTGATGCACTTATTTATAACTGTACATATCAGTATATTAATCCTTATTATTATTTGATCGTCACACTTTCTAATAATATCAATGATATCAATGCCATTAATGTAGAGGCCGTGTGATAGATTTTTTCAGGATGTTTTTAAAATACCGCCTCTCTCCCTTCTCAAAATCACGTCTATTTGGTCTCGCGCTAAATAAAATTTTCTATTTTCGATGTCGGCGTCCTCACATGATTCGTACGTAAGGAGCATTTGTATTGATTTCGGTACTTTTGCAGCCCCTTACATGATGCCGCCTGAGGCAACCGCGTCTTTGCCTCATAGCACCCCATGTATGACGTATTCTCCCCCCCCCCCCCCCCCAATCCTCCTTAGTGTGCTTGCATTAAAATGTTCGAATCCCACAAGATTTTTAAAAATCCAAAGATGCAGAATTGAGAGACAAACGGTTGTTTGAGTATTGCCCAACAACCAATGCTCGTGAAAAAATTTGTCAAAAAAGTCTTTACAATACGGTAGGAAATCCATATAGCCATACACCACACTACAGGAATGGTGATAGATGAAAATTCTAATTTCAAGTATATTTAAGAATATTTTTGTAAAAGAAAAAATACTTAACTGTATTTATCCATCTTTATATTTTAAACTTTCGTTGGTTCATGTGTTGTTCATCAATTTAATTTTTGGAGGGGAATAGAACAGCAGTAAAAATGAAAAAAAGACAGTATAAATACAAACTTAAATTCTTTTATTTTCATTTAGCTGTACATAATATTAGTATTATTAATGGTATCACTTTCGTTAAGGTATACATATTAAATGACCATTTCTAACAATATTTACAAGCAAAATTTATTTAATAAGAGCTTTATTATGTAATAAAATA
This sequence comes from Rhyacophila evoluta, assembly GCA_022683975.1. Taxonomy (NCBI): domain Eukaryota; kingdom Metazoa; phylum Arthropoda; class Insecta; order Trichoptera; family Rhyacophilidae; genus Rhyacophila; species Rhyacophila evoluta. The sequence continues at coordinate 8,973 of JAGVSQ010009501.1, forward strand.
TCTATAACAACAAAATTCTGTATTATATGTATTCTGCTTGCGTCATACCAGTATATACTGAGCCATTTGAATTCATAAGAATATTAACAGTTAATAGCACTTATTTGTGATATAATACTCCAGTCAAGACTGTGTCACTAAGACTAAATCAGTGAGAGCCCCTCAAAGGGTGTGGCATGGAATATCAGTATACAAACAAAATAGAAAATTAAAAAACACAGAGCTGTATTTTACTTATATTGAATTTTCAATCGAGTAAAAAACGGCTATAAAATAGCCAATAATAAGCTTTAGAAATAGGCTGTAAACCATTAAATATCCCATATTGAAACCTTTCAAACCAGTTTAAAATTTCATTTTTCTTAATGATAAAATGGTAATTTTACAACATTAGAAAATTAATTAGATAGTAAACTCCAGCAATAACTTTTTTATTATCATGATACAATTATGAGATATTTTTAACTATTTTTTTTTCATAAAATATAAATTATACATGCATATATAATAAGTATAGGGTGTCATGATATGAAAAAGGTTTAAGAGCATAGCCCCAAATTATACTGGTTGATAGAAGTTTATTTAGTCACAATTTATTATTTTTCTACAATTACAATAGTATTTCGAAGCTTATAAAGCAAATTTAAGCTGACTATATAAAATATAAATAAAATTTATTTCAGAGCAGGAAATCTATCTGATTCGGCAGGATTTGCTTCAACTAATTATAGTCGAAATTTCTGTACAAATTTATTGTAAAATATGAATTCTTTATATAAAATGATTAATGTAAATTAGGAAAAAAAACAAGGCTAAGAGCAATGTATAAAAAGCAATAATAACTATAATAAATAGCAATAAGTCTGAATACTTTCTGGAAGTCATCGATACAGCTATCATTAGAGCTCAATGCAGAGAAAGGTAATTTTTCACAAAATGATTACCATTTCTATGCTAACCATAACATGTTTTCATGATAGCATTGAGTTCAACTGAATCACTATCTATCCATTAACCCAGGGCTTCCAAAACACCAGTGTTCAGTGGAACACCAGTGTCCCGTTGATCCCGAATAGGTGTTCCGTGACAATTTGAAAAGGTTTTATACTGTGTAACACATTTAAAGATCTTCTTACTAGTAGGAATTACCCAACCTAAAAAATAAGCTAAATGTTCCGTTAAAATTTCCGGGTTTGAGATGTGTTCCATTGCAGGAAAAGTTTGGGAAACCCTGCATTAAAAGATTAATGCTAATAGTGTTGCTTGTTGCATTTTTTGAACCCGCTACTATAAATTTTTAGTAGTCAACATCATAATGATATAGCCATCAGAAAATTAATGGACACCACATACTAGGGTAACTTTAGGTAAAAGTATAGTTAACCAATGTAACATTTTTTTGTGGATAAAGATGACTACAACAATCAGGGATCACAAAAAGAATAGACAATCAAATGACAAATTGACTGAAATGATCTGAGAACATGTTTGGATCGACAGACACATGCCGTATATATATGCATATTGAGATTTTGTTTATTTTTTCTTGTCGTCTTTTTTGCTATCTTCATCTGCAGACTCTTCTTCTGATTCTTCTTCAGAATAATCCGAATCTGAACCATCATCATCACCCGATGAACTTGTATCACCGCCGTGGCCGGCGTAACCATAGCATTCAATAGCTGTAACAGAGCAAATAATATAAAGTCAATTCCACATTTTATAGCATAAAAGAAAGACAATCTCATCCCGTCTTCAATACTAATAATAATAATTGAATTGGTTTTTAAAAAATACTTACGGCCAGTCGAGTAGTCATTAGATGTACCGGAATAAAAACCATATCCACCGTATTCTTCACCATCATCTTCACCAGTATTCCCTTGCCTGCCGAACTTATGGTTACGAGCTACAACAGAAAAAAATGTATCAACATTACCATAACAATATATGAGGTGATATAAAGAAATGGCATCTTCAAATATGTGACAAATTAATATTTTGGTAAAATACAATCAGTGTGTGATACAGAATTTAAACATTCATCGAATACTTATAGTATTTAAAAGTGACTTCTCAATTTAACGAATTGGCAATAGACTGTTAATTTATCTGTTTATAGTTTCCTAATGCTTAATCAATTATCTTAAGTCTTGTAACTAAATACACGACATAGGCAAGGCTTCTGAAGGCATCTACCTTAAGCTATCACTTGCATCATTGTTATGATAAAATGTTAGATGTATAATTTCAAAAACTAAAAGAATAGTTATCACCACATCATAATGATTATTTATGAAAACTAATAAAAGAGTGATTGCAATATAAACATATACTCACTAGACATGCTGAGATCTTTGGTCTGTGACGTCTCATAATTACACTTGGGACAAGGAATGGCCTTATTCTTCTCATACTTAAAACCTTTTCTCTTGACATGATCATCACAGTAGCAAGTTTTGCAGCGAAGACACGAATACTGTCCGAGACGATTGCATGATTGACCTGCACATCAAGACAGATTATAAGTAATATATAATATACAAGAAATGTCTTTTGGGGAATTCAATATTATCATTAAAATCGTATGACTTTGGTAGACTGTGTCCAGTTGTAGATTATAAACTAAAACGATGCTAAATAAAAGCTTATAAAAAGAAGCAGGTAAACGCATCCATAACAAATTTACTAACCAGCAAATTATTTGCTGGGCTATGTACAAATTCTTATCTAAATAGGCTGCGATTTACTATGCGTAAGTTATAGTTGCTGATTGTTACTATTGAAAATGTGTAATAAAAACACAAATTACAATGTTCCGAAAAAAAGCAAATACTATTAATATACTTACATTTCAAGTCTTCAGACTCGATGATTTGACACGAGGCTTGATGCTCAAACTGGTCATCTTCACAAAGGAATCCATTGCAGAATGAGCAACGGAAAACTCTGCCACCATGGTCCCACACACCTACAACACAGAAAAGAATTCTGAACTAAATAAATCACGAATTCCTTAAAGAAAATGTAAAATATTACAAAAGCAGTATTATTTTAAGAGAGGGGGGTGTAACAATAATATTTCTAAGTTAACTATTTTTATGCAATTCCTTCCCATCTTAGTGAGTAAATTACATCATCAATTCAACTGATAACTAATAGATAAATTATATAACCTGTAGCACCTAAATGTGTAATAAAATTTATTTAAAATCTGAAAATGTAAACTCAAAAATTCAACTAATATCTACAACATTTTCATTTTAAATGAAACATTTTTCTCATTTTAAGAATGTCAATTAATAGCAGTAGTCCCTAAAATTACAAAAAAATAGAGCATGCGTCTACACTTGCCTCTTTCACATTCTATGCAGACGGCATCTTGCAATGGGCATGTGCATGCGTGACTTGTGACACATTTTCGACCATGACAAACCCACGCTTCACAGAAATCACAAATGGCACCCTATGGAAGAAAAAATCCTGATAATAAAAATATATAATAAATTAAAAAAAAAAAAATTTCAATGGTTTTTGATTGAGAAACTTGTTTTTACGTGATATACAATGGAGATAAAAGATAATTTCTACTTTTAATATTACAAATAATTGTTAGGCTATGAGAAATTTTTAATTTATATATCAAAAAAACTATAGAATAGAAGAATGTTTGTTGAGCATAAAGTGCAAGGACTGATAATGAGGAAAGCAAGCAGAGGGATATGGTGCGACAACAGTTTTCTCAAAAAAAAAATTTTTTTATACAAGATATTCAATGACTTGTATTGGATGTGTATATGTTTTATATACAACAAATTATTTATTGACAATACGACCGATTGAGTCTTGACTGTTTTAAGGAAATATTCATTTCATCATTAGCTTCCATTTTCGAAGTCAGAAGGATGTTGGCTCTCTTTCAGTTTTCGTAGAGTTAAATGCCACATCTGCTCATATGGAGCATAAGGTCCTCGTGGATCACGTGTTGCCAACCTTTTGTTGTAAGAGGGTCAAGTATTTTACGTGGAGATTAGTGCGGGCCACACTTGGGCCATACTTCATTACAATACGCGCTATACCAAAACGCCTAGAGCCGCTGGTTGCCAACCGCTGCCTTAGATGATAAAAAGTAATTTGTAATTTGATTGCTTACCACCATACCAAGTCCAGTAGTAAATAGGCCTGGATGTTTGACAATGCAGTCTCCGGTTTTAAGCATACATTTCACCTTGCCACACTGCGCACAAATTGGAAGACGCTGAAGCGATTGGCAGAAGTAACAAAAAGCTCTACTCTTTTGTTTCCTATATAACAAACAAATACATATCCATAATGTACATGTAGATCAGATCCAAACAGTGTGATAAAATAAATGTTACGTATAACATGGAGAGCAACGTAATTTACTCCCAGTGAAAATGTTAATTCCTTGACTGTTTACTATACGTCAAGGCTGCAATCCCTTTAATTCCGTATGCCATTACTGTAAAGCAAGTTGAATAAAACAACACTTGATTTATTTTATTGGCTGTACAGTGTGCATACATGATATTTTACGGTTAAAATGAAGATCAACGTCCGCGCTTTCGAAAAGATGTCTGAAGTTAGCAGC
>JAGVSQ010009502.1:0-13584 GCA_022683975.1 Rhyacophila evoluta
TAATTTAAAAAAATACCGTTATCTTTGAGTAGTTGATGGGAATTATGATAATCAACTCACATATTTCGTAAATATCTATAAATAATTAATATAGTACATTTTTCATATGAATAAGATTATTTAAAATAAATATTACAAAACTTTAATCATTTTAACTTTATATTTTTAAGTAAAAGGTTGCTATATCGATGTTGATATTATGTATGTGGCAGTAGTATGTAATAATTATGACTCGATTTCATGGTCTTAACATAACATATATAGTTGTTTATTTTAAGTAAAATTCATACGGTGATAATAATTTCTAAATATGGTCCGACTAGAATAAGTGTATCTACTTGATATATAAAAAGTAGACGGCTTATTATGCCGCAATGGGAACCAGTTTGTGTGTCCTGTTTATTTAAAACACGGCAGATACGTCCCACCGTTGAATATATGGAAATAATACAGAATAATATTTTTTATATGACGAAATATAAATAAAAACATATCCAGGACAGAAAAAAACACACAAAGGGAACGAGAGAGTGACTTTTATGAAAATACGAAGTCTCAAGGCGTCCTGCCAAATAGAATATGATTCAAAGGAAGCTTTATTCTCTATGAAACTGAATCTTTTATTCAACCTAAGCACGGGAGAATATACTTTCTTTCTATCGTAAGGATTCGTATATGAAAATTTGAATTCAAATTGGTGCCTATATATCATACATATAACACCAAATGTGATACATATTGTACATATGCGTCTTAAACGAGAACATTACTATATAGACTCGATAAATAAATATTTGCAAGTTATTTTGTTTAACCACGATTTTAACAATAAACATAACTCCAAAAATGATAGATTCAAATATTTGTAACATGATTTAGTTCAATAGAACTTTAAGTTTTTTCACTACAGCAGAACCTACATGTAACGAACTAATGCATATGAGAGAGTGTTTGCTATAACCGAAAGCCCGTTATATAAGAATCGTATTTTATATTAAGAAATCAACCATCGTAATATTATACAAAGTCATTGTAGTTATGCTGTTCTTTTATAATTGACTGTGTAAAATTACGAAAAAGTATTCAATACCATATAATTTCATCTGTTTTTTTCACTTTTTCATAAAACTTAAGCTAACCTGTATCTAGTTCTAACCACTGTAAAATGCCTATTACACTACACATTATTGAGTGCTCTTACTGGAAAGTGGGCGTGGTCTCTTGTATGTGCTTTAAGTGCCTAAAGCTTATTACATCTCACTTAGTAAGGATAAGGGTGCCTTGAAATTGTGTAGTGTAATAGGCCTTTAAAACATTTTCTTCATCTACTTCTTCGACAGAACTATTCTGCATTATTATACAGAAATCATAAACTTCTAATCCTTCTAAATATATGAGAATTTTCGACATCAAACCACTTCTTCGTGGATATTTAGTCCATTAGATTGAGGTTTTACTGTAAGATTTTTTCAAAGATTTTTTATCATATTTACTAAAATATGTATGGGACATGTGATTTTTCACATGGTAAAAATTAATACGTTTGATTAGTTTTATCACAATACCCAGTTAAAAGATCCAGTTTACCCATTTTCTATTGGAAAAATATGTATAAAATATTTAATTATTCGTATTAATTGTGGAGCTAGAGCCTATAATTTAACTATTATATCTACAAAGCCCCGCGTTGATCCACTCGATCATCCAAGCGACAATGTATTACATATTTTATTGAAAACATAACTTATAAAAAAAAGTAATACACAATACATTTTACTAAAATAAAATAACAAACATCTTGTCTTCAGTGAACCATTCCATATCTAAGTATTTCCCTTGGAGGGGTAGATGAATATAGGGAAGGGACGAGTTAGGGAGGCGTAAGAAAACAGCGGCAGCCATTTTTGTTTTTTTTTCTAAGTAACCAGTGTTGACAACATTTTATATATCACTGAGATGGATTATTAGAACTGTAGACTGTTTCATTCAATCTTCTACTGTATCTTTAAATATCTATACATCATTTCAACAGAAAATCATTTCCATATAAATAGTTGAAGTAAATAAAAAAACAATTAAATTATCACATCCATTTGTTGACCTTAAAGTTAAAGTTGAAATTTTAATGATGCCGACTGACTGGAAAGTATTTTTGAATATTTAGAAAAATCATACAAAAATTGATACGTTTCAGCACAAAACAGAGATTTAAAATGACAAATGTAGTTTTAAATTACTACAAAAAAAAAATATGAGCACATTTACTGAAGATTCAACTACGGTTATAATATTGTAGTCTTAAATCAATACAATTTATTTTCATTGCGTTGTGTGACCTACTGTTAATAGTTATTTAACCTAATTATGCATAATATATTAAAGTTATTTTTTAGAAATTTATTTTACTCTCAAATCTGTTTGGACGTTCATGTGAATTATTAATTCAAGTGTCACAATGAAACAGTTACTTATGTTATTAAACATATGGTTTTATACTTTGTCGACAATTACTATTTGCAGTATACAAGTGTTCACTGAATTTAAAACTTGAAGTTTTCATAAGGGGAATTCTGGATCATATACAACGATTAATATGAAAGTAAACAATGAGTTCAAATGAGAATCAAACATATAAGCACAAAATGATACAATATATACACCAAATTCAGTTTTTTTTGAACAATCATACGCCTAAAATTAGAAGGTCATAGTTTATTTTAACATTTCTTTGCGTGCCAATTTTTGTAGGTTGCACGGTAACACATACAATAATATACTAACTATTCTTATAGTATATGTATCAATCTAAATATAAAATGAAATACGCATTGAGAAAATAGCCATTCAAAAGCCGTTTTTATTTTAAGGATTAAAATTATTAATAACTCAATCTTTTATTAAACTTATATTATTCATGAACCACGGAATATATTACTTCTAATTATTGATCTAAGCAATTGACGTATTTTTTAGCGTCATTAAAGATATGATAGTGAAACCGTAAAATAGTTTTCCATATTGAAACAAAAGTATCAGGCAAGCATAACATTCAGGGAGTGAATACAACACATTTACAAATAGTGTTAGTTCATGCATCCACACAAAGAGTTTAGCACGGGGCCTGACAGTACGGAGAACAGGAATAGCGCAGAGAGAGACGTTAAATGTTAAATTGATCCAGAATTCTAGTCACGTGACACACGTGCGATTCTTGTCAACCTGACGGCTACCTCCTCGAAACACCTGCACTCCGGATTACTTTTCTGTAATTTTGTATGCGAAGATAATTTTAAAAGCTGTGAATTTATTTTGTTGCTATCTCTATAATCATAACGATTTGAATTGACATGAATTATTAGTCACACTAATCACATAATTTAGTAAAATCTACTAAGACAAACTATCTTTTACAATCAACTGTATTAAAAAAAAAATGATCACTAGTAAGAAAAATATTCGTTTTTGTCACCGCTATAACTCTATAAGTTGTATATTACATCTAGTAGATATAGTAATAAATTTATTATATATTAATTAATGCATTAAACATTTGATTTGAATGAATTTTTAGTATATTCATCAATGCTCTGGTAGAAATAGTGTCGTTTAATAGTGCGCAAAAGATTCTCAGATCTTTTTTAATGATTTAAAAAGTGACGAGCTTCGAGCATATCAGCAAATACTCTGCGATAAAATATATGTTTGGTCATTTTATGCTAAATTGTTATTACGATATTATCCAGCATTTTTTATAATTTTTATCGTACTATAAACAATAAATTTATTTCTTATTTATACAATATTAACTATGAATGTAATTTAGATGTATTTTATTTAATCTATTATATCGATGTCCATGAAATTGACAACACGTATCATACATTTGTTAAATTATTTATGAAAACCAAAAAACCTAATGAAAATTTAAGTATTGGGACATTAAATAAAATAGAATATACTTTGGAGTAAAGTGATGTTTATTTTCATTTGAAAAATATGTATTTCATTTTTATTAATTTCCTTATACTCAATCTTCCTGAATAATTTAAAGAATGTGTGATACGAGTTGTCAATTTATAGCAATCGATATTTTGATTCAATACTTAGCTTAATTTAAATATAAACATCTATTATTGATCTTTGTATTCCTATTTCTTCATGGTGCATGATTATTTAACATGAAATATTACGCACCGTACGTATCATAAATAATTTATTATCATTATTTTATTCGGTTTTATGTTTGATTACCCTTTTTCTACAAAAATTGTAATATATCATGAAATAAATAATGTTTTTTGGTTACCAATCATTAAAAATAAAATCCTTTCTCTGGGATGGAAACAAAATGTTCCAAAAGAGAGAAAAAAGCTCGAAGCCCCGCGATTCCTCGCGTAGTGTATTTATTTAGGCATGAATATAATATTTTTATGTCGTATATTTTGTCCAAAAGACAAACAAGATACGTCTTTCCAATCCCCATAGGTATAAATTTTCCATTTTCCCGCGTCTATTTTTCTTATCTCGTACAAAACGAACTCCTATCTTTCACTCACCATGCACGAGTACCTTGGCGAACAAATTTACAGTGTGATCACGAAAATATAGTTACATATTAATTTATTCATAGTTTATCAAGAGACTGCCAACATGGAAAATCAGTCTTCAGTAACAGACAACACTTTTAATATTTTTGATGGAAATTCATTTTAAATTCTAAATTATTTAAAACTGGTAACTTTCACAAGTTCACCAGTTCTAAATAACTTAGAATTTGATAGTACTTTTACAATGAATAAATATTTTATCGTCTAGTTTACTAAAGGTGGTTTTAATACTTCAAATTCCATATATGCATGAAAAAATGCAGAGGATTATCGCAAATAATCTATAAAATCAACATTCAAATAGTATGGTTGAAAAAATCAATATTCAAATTATTTAGTTGCATAATTTTTTGTGGTAATTTATAATACTATTACAATACTGTATGTTATTGTATCAAAATTTTAATTTTCTACTATTTCAATCTTTTTCTTATTTTAATAGTTTTTAAATTTAAAACAAAGCTTTTTAATTAAACTATCATGCACTATTTACCGTAGCGTCAAAATTTCTTGTTACTGTAATTTATATTTTATTTGTGTACCATGTTCATTTTCAAAATGGAGCATATGGATCTACACAGTGTGAAAACGTCTTGAAAGATGTTTTTCACGTGGATCGGTTGTCAGACAATTGTTCAACCCAATGGGCATCCAGTCCTGTATTTTCAGATTTTTAAAATCTGACAGATGGGGAATCGAATTGCATTACCCGGATTGCTAGGCGCGCAAGCTACCAACTACGCTAACTTGGGAGACATATATATATTGATATTTATTTTTATCTTAAGGAAATAAACACATAAAATCCTTTGCTATGATTTCATTTGTATACATAAAAAACGGCTGTTATAAATATTTTCCCTCAATGGCTTGGAATTAGCGTGTGCTGTTTGAAATCGAAAATTACGTGTTTGAATCCTATACCTACAGTTTTTTCAAATTTAAAGACGGGCGACCGGATATACAATATGTTGACAGCAAATTATATCGAAGAAATCTGGAAAAACAACTATCTCATTGCAATACGGAGAATTATATGTTGGAAGTCTTTGTTCAATTCGATGTTCCACTTTTGAAGCGGATATAAAAATATTTTTGTAATCTTTTAACTGGGTGTATTTAAATCATTTTGGGTTCTATATAAATTTTCTTCCCGATATTTTATCATGCAATTTATTATACGACAACCACCCTGTTTATTTTGCAGACTTCATACGCCGTGTATTATCATAAAGCGCTCAATCGATTTATTTCAAAATATACATATAGGGCGGTAGCGAGCTTTTTTTATCTCCTATACGTCTTTCCAAAGAAGTTTATCTAAAAAGAAATGGATTCGCATAGGATGTTTTGCATATTTCATCGACAAAATTCTACAAAATAGTAATAAACCATATCAAAATAATCTCAAAACGTAGTAAAATTCATACACGCGATCTTATTTTACTGAAAATATGCTAAATCCAAGCTTACCGCTCTATGTCGCATTTATTTTTGATTATTAATGTATGCAATAAAATTTTATATGCTCTTTGTGATCTTTATGCCGTATTCAATATTACTGTCGTTAAATTGAGTACTTTAATGAAACAAGTCACAAAGTTTATAATATAAAAGATGAAGAATATATTCAAATTTATTTTCTTTATCCATACAATAGTTTCATTCAAATAAATCTCTAATCGCTGAGAAACATATTTATAGTCGATCACACAAACCATATACATATAAAAATATTGATTATCCATGCAGTTACGAGACTTGACTTTGCTTCCTCGTGTGGTGAGCAACTCATTTCATCCACGAGTATGAATTTCATTAGTAAATAAAATTTTCAGTTAGTAAAATTAATGCTAAGTAGTGATGTGGATATGTTTTTCTATTTAAAAAAAACAGCTTCGTATAAGACATTCGCATATTCATTCACTTGAATTTAATTGATTATTGTTATCAAATAAATATTAATCGACTGATATATATTTTAATTTTTAATGAATCCTTCAAATAAAAAATGTTAAATTTTAGTTATTATATTAGTTATAATATCAACAGTATTTAAAAAAAATCACTTTATGTATGGAAATTATTGGTTAATTATTTATTTTGGCCCAATTATTGCATATATTTCATATTTTTGATTATATTACATACTAAATATGTTCAAATATATACATTAACAGTAGATGTATACTTATTTAAATTATGTAATATTTTATATACAGGAGCTTTCAAATATCTTGTGCAGTATAACTGAATACTAGTTCATACATGTATAAGTTTACAGTAGATACTGTATCATACAAATTGTGCGTTATTTCAAAAGATAAACTTTAAGACAGTTTCTAGATTTCCTGTTGAAGCTGAAACAAAATATGAAAGGAAAAATAGTTTTTGTGGAAACGGAATGGAAAACAGACAAAGAAATATGATCGACATCCTCAATTTGCATTCTCCGGGGGGAAAAGATCAAAAAGAAGTCATTTGAGTGGCATACATAAAAAAAATACGATTTATCATCCGTTGATACCTTGCAAGAGTAGTTCTAAAACGTGTTGTTAGGTATTTTTTAGAATTTCTGATTTCTTTATGAAATATTAAAATGACATTTTGTATAATAGCTAATTTTCATATACTTTTTTTAAGAATAGTAATCTCACAAATAAATAATAAGATCATACAGTACACTTAAAAAAGTTATATATTTTCAAGCAGTTTAGTTTTGGTATAAATAATTATGCACTCACCGTATCTTACACAAAAAATATTAAAATATATTCTCCAACTTACAATTTCCATTGCATGTATACATAAACACTGTAAAAATCTCACTTTTAGTCCTTTTAGACTTCTGATCCGCTATCACAAATATTCACTCGAACGGTGCTCACCCGTTTTTAAGCCAAGACAATCTAATGATCGCTACTATTTTCATTGCAATATACATCGTGACTTCTCACAAACTATTGTTATGGATTGATGTTTTTCTCATTTAATCCATTCCAATAGATTAATAAAAGTCGATGATTGGATAAGGTAAAATTAGTCAATACTGTCAATTTTTGTAACAATATTTTATTTGTTTAGTTTTCCAACAAATCTTTCAGTCCATTAACCATCCAATATTGTATTTTTATGTATTCGTCCATGCGTATTTAAACTCGAAGAGCATACGTTTATTTAACTCGGTCATGGATGCAGCGAATTGAAAATTCTTTCGATAAAATAATAAGATATGGTGTACTTAATCAATTCGAGTATTACGTGTATATTATTAACATCGCAATGACATCATTTCTTTGGATGTATTCTTTATTCGCTTACACTAGCTGGTAAGACGACTCAAACACTTGCGTCTGGGATAATCGAATGTCAAAAATAAAGGGATGTGCCGTGAAAAATACAAGGTGAAATTCAAATAATTGGCAATTTAAAATGTCACGCACAGCCTTCGCACCTTGGCTTTTCTTAGCAAGACGCGATTGGAATATCGTTCGAGGTTTTCCTTTTGTATGTATTCAATATGTATTTATTTAAGTGTCAATTCTCGACGGTATGAAAATTCATGTAATAAAGGTTGCCTTACTACTACTCCAAAGGGATAATACATACATTTATAATACACATATTAAATACCCATTATTATAATATATTAGGGGATATTTCCAACGTGAACTAATTTCACTATGCCAAAATGTAAAAGAGAAGATTTTGAATAAGTATTTTTTGTATGCAAACCAGTAGAAAAAATCAATTTAAATAATATTAACAAAAACAAACATTGAAAAACAAATTTTGACATAGTGGAATTAATTCACTTTCAGAATACCTCCCTCATATAAAAATATCATTCTAGAACATATTTTTTCCTTACTTAAATATAAAGTAGCACAATAAACTCTCTTAAATCAACGATATCAAATCTAATATTTTTCTAACCCTATTGAATTCATTAAATTAATTATATCATACATATATTTTCTAACAAAAACTCATAAATAAGAATGTTATTGTTATCAATTATAACCTTCGCTCTGAAATACGCAGATCACACAGATCTCCACAACATTTACTTTATAACTTATCTTAACAGATTGTTTTTACGAGGTTTTCTATAGTATACTTCTGACACTTACGTCTCCATAATCGCTACGTATAATATGGCGCAACAACAATAAAATTCTTTTCAATGTGCTTCAGGAGTAACTTCTTAATATCATGGTCAACGCACATTAATGGGGTAGAATATTTTTTTAACTAAGCCCAGTTATGACAGTGTATATACTTTGATATATTAATTGTTATTACTGTAACACTTAATATTTGGTACTAATTAACATAATTATATACTTAGTAACTCGGCTACTAAAACGATAATATATTATTGAATTCATAGAACAAAAATCTTTATATTTTCTCTAACAGTTAAATACATACTCCATCTTATGTATTTATAGCATCTTATAAAATAATATAATCAAGCTAATACTAAGGCGAGGTAGTCAAGCACTATTCAGGAATTATATTTAAAACCACGTATTTGAGCATAGACTTTTACATTTTAAATACGGTAACAATTCTGTTTAATTATTTAAGATATATATTATACTATAATTCGTACTGCTTGCAACAGTACAGTTTTTTTAATAGTATTCAGCAATAATTCATTTAGAAACCTGAATATTTCACCCAAATCTATCACGCTTTTATATCAACAGTATAAAAGACAATTGGTATATGAGATGGGATATCTATCCATCATTCAACAGTGCTAAAACACTTCTGTCTCGATTACAATAGTATTTGATATGCTATGAAATATAATATTAAAAGTCAGATATTCAATAGCAAAACTTATAGTCTTTTATTTAGTATATGGTGATCAAAATAATGTATTGAGATAAAAAATAGGCAACAAAACAATTTGTATATAAATAAAAGATTTGTTTAATATTTTAAATGTATGAGAGTAATATTGTGAAATTAGATTATTGAACCGATTGATAGGAAATATTTGATTTAATAGGTTAAATAAAAAATGATATAATAAAATATTATTTTATGGATTTTCCACTCCCTTTTTGATATGTTAACCAACCCTTATTACAAAGAAAAGCGATTGCGTATACTATAGCGTATTATTTGTATATGTGTATTTGATGTCAATAATAAATTTATGAAATATCTATTGTGATACTTACTATTATAATTATTATATCAATTTAATTTCACGGCAAATAAAAACAACGAATACATAAAGAAATAATCAACGCATGCAGTGCTTACATTTATACGAGAGTGGTCGTATTAATTTGGGTATCATATATGTAGAAGAAAAAGAAACAAAAATGATTTAAAATTGATGACTATTATTATATTAAATATGGAGGGAGACTAAAATTTACACATATTTTTCAATATGATAAAATTATTATGCTGAATATGATTCTTTTAAATTAATATCTGTTTCATATATTTTTATTTATGAATATATAATATAAATGAAATATAAGTTTGAATGAATAGATGTTTAATGCATTAAAAATCAGTGCAAGCTGAAACTGAATAAATGTCACAGCTGTGACCTAAAAATGCACGCTAAACATTCTTGGGAGAAAGAGAAAGAATTAAGTAAGGCGCGAATTCAAAGCAATTTGCAAAGAAAGTGAAAGTAAAGTAGAAAGTGGCGCCATGGGAGGACGCCGGAGGAACGCGTCGCGACGACCTCATTATTGCAGAGTGAAAAAAACACACGCGACCCTCAAAAGAGAGAGAGACAAGCCACCGAGAGCGGGACTCTTAAATAATGTAGAAGGCGTTCGCGCTAACCCACTCAATGCAGCATTTTATTTTTTTTAATTTATTTTAAAACTAAATCATAATTCTTTACTTTATGTCATAGATTCTTTTAAAATATTAAAATTTCAAGTATATGCAATTTATTACATTCTTAATTTTTTATGGTTATATATTAATATATGTGCAAAAATATTATCAATTTTTCTTATTAAAGATTTACAAAGTATTTTTCAAATGAGATGATAAAGTACAAATTTATAATATTTCTGTTTCCTGTATTTTTTATTAAGGCACAATTTTATTAATTAAACTCAGAAATTAAATTAATAAATAAATCAATTTCTGGAAACAACTTCCATAGTAATTATTGAAATAATAACAATCCAATATATGACTTTTAAGGGAAAACCGCATGATTCAGATAAAGTAATTAAGATACATATATATTTTTTTTTTTTTGTAAAAAATATAAATTTATACCGAAATAGTTCTAATGGCTTGTCTACTGATTACAAATAAATATATCGAATGTGTACTGACGAAAAACATTAAAAAAATATATAAACGAGTTTTTAGCAAAAAAAATTTGTATTTTTAAACCAAATATCCTATAATTTAATAAATTAATTAATTAATAAAAATACGTAGTGCTTTCCATCAATGTATTTTCGATGTACAAGCGTATCAAAATTAATTTAGTTTGTGTAATTAAGTCGATTAAATTTGATATTTGTATAATATTTATAGATAATACATTCTTAAAATGAACTCGTTCACTTTCTTTATTGAAAATTTTCTTATAAGTAATTTTTATTTCCGGAAATCTCCACTCCCCGTATCCAATGAGTTAAAAGCCACGCGAGAGTAAAATGAATAGCAAACATTTAAAAACATGAGGGTGAGAGAGATAAACGTACTCACCCCAGTCCCCACCCCTGGGCATTAAACTAAGTAATAACTCCTTTATTCACAAACACCGGATATTGCATGCTTTTAATTTGCGACCGGGAACTTCGCCGGCGCGTCTTAGAGGGGTGATAATTTAGCACGGCACTATGAATAAGCCTGGATTTTCAGTGATGAAGACCTTAACCTATCTCAATTTGTCCTGCCCGCTCTTGCGCTAAGTTTTTCGCATTTTCCGTCTCACTCCGGAGTGTTTCCATTCATAATGGATTTAATTATTATGTAGTACTTACGCTAAAGAAGACGCACAGTGTGTTTTAAGGAGGTTTAGCGGTATGTTGCTTCGTATAGTAGGTTCTTTGTAAGACAGTGGGGAAGGTCGGGTTTTATTGGAATTTTTATTTTTAAATGAGATGGCGTGGGAGAGTGGTGAGATGCCCCATTTAAATTATATTTATTTGCAACTTGTTGAACTGTTTCCTTTATTTTGTCAGACAATGGCTTGAGGTTACATACAAATTTAACATTTCATTTGTATATCAGGAAATATAAATGAGTGATCAAATTTACATTCTAAATACATCATAAAATCAACTAACAATTTGTACTTGTTACTTATAATGTATTCTACTATTATATATTGATTAAAACTTTACTTTATCATTATAAACAAGTCTTTCCCTGCATTTTCTTTTCATTATACCCATGCTTTATGAACAAAACTGTTTTTTTATCAACGTAATAAATAAATATACTATCCGTAAGTGCATATTTAAAATAAATTCTTGTTTACAAATAAATGAACAGCTGCAAAATATATCAAAATTTTTAATACCATTTTAAACTATATCAAGGAAAATAAATAATTTTTTCTAATTTTATATTAAATTAGTGATTAAATTATAAGTCGTTATTAATTATGAGCACTGTGGTTGAATAATAATACATACTGTATATTATAATATAGTATCGCTTACCTAAGTTTAGTTGAAAGACATTTCAGTTGTAGCACCATTATCAATGCTATATTAGTTAGTCTTGAAGCATTAAAATTGTAATAAAATACCAAATATGCAATCTTAAATTATAGAGCTCTACTAAACAAATCAATTAATACCGTATAAAGAATTTTATAAATATATTATTATTTTCATCTTAGAATCAATCAAATCCATAATCTTTAAGAGACACACTAAAGTTTAATTGACAATCGATAATATAAAAATTTAACAATTTTACTTAGCTGCTCTATAAAATAATTGTAGACTATTAACTAATACAATATTGTATAGTGATACTACATACTGAACCACGACTATTTCGCTGTCTAATAAAATTCTCACTTGCCAGCTGTCAATTATCAGGAGGCATATATGAAACACGCGTGCACTTATTAATAATAGTATTAATGATATTTTGCAAATGTGGAACAGTTACGTTACGATCGTTTTTTTGTGGTTTTAATTTACACAGCCATACAAGATAACAATTAAGACTATATCAAACCAAAATCGAGCGTGTTTCTTTCAACGTGCATATTTAATACTGATCAAGATCATTTTATAAACCTTGTGTATTTTATAAAGAAAAAAACAACTGATATATTAAACAACATATAATCCTTAAAAGCAATCATTCAACACGTGTATTAATATGTGATAACGAAAATTCGTTTTCACGTTGAAGGCGGTTTTCTCTTTTTCCATTCGCAATAGCCTGTCGCTCGTTCGTAGCAATAGTGGAAGCCACTCTTGGGCGGCGATATCCCCATAGCGCGAGCGAATTATATTTCCACATAATAATGTAGTACATCTCTTGCGCGCCGCCGCATCATTACTCATGGGAGGCCCCCGCCCAAGGGGTTAGCCCTCCTCCTAAAACCCTCCACGTCGGGTGCCTCACGCAACGTGATCACATGTGGGAGTGGATGGAGGTGGATTATCGCAGGCGTGCCCTCGATTCAAGAGCCAAGAGTTTTCAGTTGCACGTGCAATAAAAGAATAAGCTTACTCACCTAGCTGACTATATTATGGCCACAGTTAAGCAGGAAACAACCACCGAATAATTTTATCAGCGAAAAAATCAGTGAAAACAATAAGTAGTTGTTTTACAATTTAAAAATTTCATTTTTACCTTACCCATAATTTTTATTCTGAATAATACATTAAGCACCTTCACAATGCTTTGACTCGTGTTTTTTCACGCACAATTCTAATTTACCTACTTATCTAATATATAAAAGTCAAAATATGTATGTTCGTTCGTTCGTTCGTTT
>JAGVSQ010009503.1:0-13584 GCA_022683975.1 Rhyacophila evoluta
ATGTGTAGATCCATATGCTCCACGTTGGGAGCGAACATGGTATAAAAAAAAAATTGTAATGTTTAATTCTTTCGAAAAATTACATTAATTGAAATTAGTATTATGAAAATTTTAAATCACTCGATAGACAGCATCATGAGACATCACAACCGACATGTGATTGTTTATCTTAATTAATAATCACAAAGTTACTAGTTATATTGGTGGAAACAAAAAAATAATCGTCACAAAAATGTGTTATTTATTTCTTTTTAAAATATAATTTATATTCGCAGTATTATGGCTATATGTAACATCATATAAGTGCATTAAAATGTGGTGAAAATGTCCGACAAAATCATCCCAAGCGAAACAAAATATGTTACTGAAACACACGAGCCGTGAATAAAGTATGATATAACACTTTATTTACTGTCATCACTGCGTTACATCAAAGTGTTAAATTTGATTATCATCGTACGCTTTTTCTACCAACGTTCATGAATATTCACATTCACCTAGATAGCCAATCCATTTAGTATGTGGGGGGGGGGGTAAATTATACGCGTATTGAGTTTTAAAAAAGATTTATATGATCACCATATTTGACAATTATCTTTAACAGTGAGCCCCTGTAAATCCGCCATTTAAACGCATCATCAAATTAGCTTTTAATTTAAAATTCTAATAAACAATCATTAGTGTAGTAGTAATACAGAAGAAGGTAGGAAGTATCGTATTGAAGAAGAATTGTATGCTTTCAACAAGGAATTTCCTCACTCGCATGCATGAAAAAAAGTTGTGCTCATAATTTTGGGGTGTTATTATTTTTACAAACTGGTCACCTATTTACCTGGTTACCTGGTCTTTTACCACAGGCTAATATTACTTTAAAATATTGTAACAAAAACGATTAAATTACTAGATAGTATATTAAATCTACATGCAAAGTTTTTTACTGTAAATAATATGTACTTATTTTTGATGTAATTTAATTACTAAACATATTCTCAATAATTTACAGTATGATAATATATATATATAAATCTGTTATATATATTATGTTTTTCGAATGGTGGTTTTGGTTTTAACTTCCTGAGGAATTTCGTTTTAAGAAATTTTATTTTGATAAATCATCCATATTCAATTTAGCACTGACTTAATTCAAAATGTCTACATCCTGTATCTATGGTTGTTAAAGGGAGACACAGATATGATGCTGGAAGCGTGGACAGTGGGCAGCCCTGCGGAAGCCCCCGGCTCACCGACGGGAAGCACCGTGGGGACGGTGTAGCTTCACGCCCTTTCGACGCCCGCCAGAGCAGCCGCGAACATGCTGCAGCCGCCACAGACCCCCCACAAGCTGCTCTGCGGGCAATCACCGAACGAAAGACCGAACAACACGTCTGATCCGCCTCCCCCAGCTCCACTTCCCCAAGTGTCCAACCAAAATAAAGCTGCGGTAGGCGAAAACTACTTCGACAACAGTTTCAATACTCCGAAGAAGTACTATCAGCCACCCGCCACCCAGACGAACGACTCCGGAGCTCACAACGCTCCGTCGTATTCGTCAGTGTTGTTCAAGTCGTATCCATCAGATCGGTGTTCGAAAGACTCGGATACAAACCAAACATTGCTTTTGCAGAAAGCTACTCCTAAAAAAACTCTCACGCACGAAACTGTGACAAGGGCTGTGTCTCTTCCGCCAAAGGAAGGGTGTCAATATTTAGATAACGAAAATATTTTGAAAAATCAACAATCTCAAATGGCACACCCTTATCTTAAAAATGTGTACGGCCAACAACCTCCGGTAGATTTAACAAATATGGGTATTCAAACGTCTCTTTCCGATGTGTCTACTTCTAGCCACGCCTTCGAATCAGATTACAATGAATCATTCGACCAAGCAGCGCAAGCCATGCTGTACCCCACACAGAAATTCATTCAACCGTTTGAACCTTATCCCCAGAGTAAGTTTTCGAGTTCCGTCGACCCTTACGCGAGAGATGCGATGGACCGAGGGTTGAAAAACGATAATTCTCTCAGTCAGCTATCCTTTTACCCTTATAACCTGGGTCAAATGAGGCCGTATCAAACGGAGCACCACGATCAGCAATCAAGTAACCAAGTAGCCGAAGCTACTTTTAACACTCCGAAAAAATTTAGGAATACCGATAACAATCAACAAGACACAAATAGACAAATGAATCAATCTCTCGCATCGTACTCTAATGAACCGTATAAATCACCCAAAGGTTCTCGCTGCTTTAACATATCAGAAACCATGGACGAATCGGATCGCTTTACGGTCAACGTACAAAATACTTACTCTCATAATCAAAATATGCCGACGGTGACGTTTAACGAAGCGCAGTTGACCAATGATTGCATTAAAATATATAAAACAGTTACTCAAAGCGAGTTTAAGCAAAGTCCGTCGTACAATGAATTGGCATCATCCTCTGATCGAATTGCGGATCCCAATAATCCTCAAGTCAACATGCCAATCGCGGCCATTCCTTGTGATCCACTTTCAAGTGATAATCATGCAGAAATTGTCATCAAATTTCCAATGAGGAGATCATTTGTTTAATCACTTAAAAACTATTATCATTCAATTTCAATCGTAACTCGCACTGTAACAAAAATCATTTTATATTAATTTGAGGACAGTGGAAAACAAATGTATTATCATTCAACGTGATTTAGGTCTAATCCATTTTTTTTTCAATTATACAATTATGACAATTAATAACTGTAAATTGTGAAATAATTTTAAATTTGATTCAATTTTATATAAATATGGCGGTAAATATAAATGGAAAGACTGTGCAAATAATAGTAATCAAAGTGAAACGTCTCCAATAAAATAAATACTTAGTTACATAAATAGAAGTTTATAAAAATGACTAAAAATAAAATTTATGTAATCAAATGATAAATAAGTAATTATATAAATAGATCCACGCCAAATTAAACCGAGAATTTATTGAAGTTGTAAAATTATAATCGTCGTAAATGTCCGCCCAATGTATACCAAATGTTTATTCTAGCGCAAAATGCGCGAAGATTAAAATTTTCGTTAACGGTAATAAAAATAAATTATTCTCAAAATTAAATAAAATATGTTAGAAGTAGACACTGAGAATCGAGCTTGACTAACTACATCTGTATCTCAACCAATTTTCACTAATGAACTATCTTAGGTAAGAATTTGTGTACATAAACATTAAACATTATATATAAAGTATAAAATGGATAGGACGCAATTTTTAAATTATTTATTTATTATTCATAGCATATGAATTATATATCGATATAATTCAACCGAAGTGTTTCGAAAATTTTAATTTACTAAAATATTTTGGGTTTTCTTTTTGGATCAAATTTTAAAAGGGAATTTTTTAATATGAAAATAATTTTTGAAATAATATATGCAATATTTTAATAATTATTTTTTAACATGGCAATTTTTCAATACTATAAACCTCAACACTGACCGATTTGAATTCGAGTTTTTAGATATTTGTTCGAGAGTTTACTTTTACAGAGCTTGACAAACATGGTATGTATTTTATTGAAGTGACCATATAAATAGTATACTAATGATTAATGTCAACAGACAAACAATTCCTTCAGAATTTTCAGCAAATTCCTGATCAACTACGTAACTGTGCGTCCTGAAATGTGGCTTTACTTATTGATTTTGGCTTCGTTTTTAGGAAAAAGGTAATATTCATCACTTTATTAAATCCTTCTATACAACCTAACCATAATTATTATTTCATATTTTATATTTAAAAAAGCAGTCAGGTTAATTCTAATTAATAAAAAAAAAACATTTAATTTTTTACTTATTTTAAATTTTTACCAACCACTCGTTGTTGGTTGAATGCAGAATAAATGTCGCATTTTTGAAAATATCCATTTTTTTTCAATATTTATAGTTCATTTCAATATGACAATTACTTGTATTGCTTTCTAGAATACTTGTAGTTATGAGGGAATAAAAAATTCATGTTCGAAAATACATTTATCAGTAAAAATAATTTACTTGCAAATATTATTTGATATATATAATACATTAAATGAAATTTTAAATACAAAACATTTAATAAACAGTTACTTATTTCGATTGACCAAATGAGTTGATTCAGTTGAAGCCTTTTTAAAATTTCCTATTATTTCAAAAATTATTTGACATAATCCTGCATTCAAATTTCATTTTTGACAAAACCTTATTTAGTTAAAATAAGTTTATATAATTTGATGCAACTAGATTTCGGGGGTATTTTTCAATGAGAACTTACTCCAATTTGTCAAAATTTAAAATAGAGCATTTTGAACAAGTCTTTCTTTGTATAAATTAACCATATTTAACATGTTTTTCGATCTTTATTTTTGTTTTTAATTTACTTGAAATCGATTTTTTCTATTGCTTCTCATGCTAAATTGTTATACAAGAAATAATTTTTCAAAAATTTGTCATTTAAATTTTGCCATAGTGGAATAAGTTCACTTTGGAAATACCTCCCTCATTTATGATTTATAATAAACAATGTATGATATGATCCCTGTTTCCCTTCTAATAGTTAAACGATTAAAAAACTAATTATAGAATTGATATTTTATTTTAAATGTTTATTTTTTTCATATTATATTGAATGAATTACAATATTAATACCGATTCGAATACAAAAAAAAATACTACTCGTACCTTAAGCCGTGTAGCGTCGTTCTTACAAAACACGCACTTGCCTTCTATTAAAAATGTGCATGTCAAATTGTAATATTTACAGCATAAAACCATGAATCAACCAAAGTGATTCATTTCCATCAAAAATTAATTTCCACGGTAGTTTTTTAATTTCTTTCTTCTATTAAGTGAACATTTACTTTCTTTAACACTAATTTTCGTACCTGACCAAAATGCAAAATCTTTGGAAACTTCTAAATGTTCTATAATGTAAATAAATCTATTGAATGTACCAATATGCTTTGAATATATCATAATTATAGAACAGAAAAACTGAGTAAGTGTATTATTAAATTATATAATTAGACTAGTTTTAAGAGTATCAATTAAAAGTTCTGTACATATGTAATAAATCTAAAACATTTAGAACATAGAGATTTAAAATACATGTATATTAAAAATAAAACACCAGTATAAAATAATAAATATGTGAATTTGCATACGTGCCAAAAGACATTTTTAAAAATTTTACAAATAAAAACAAAATCATTAAAATAAATAATAAACTATATGATATTAACGAATGATTCTAAGTGTTCTTTTCAAATGCTATATAAAGTATAGGATGTTCGAATAAAGACTGAGATAAAAAAAAATGCCATGAAATTAATGATGTATTAAAAATGTTTGTAATAAAAATAAATATATATTATTGTTAGTTTGAGTAAAAAAATATTGTATTAAGCTATTGAACCATAAACAGAATTTATAAATTATAGATATACTCATTTAATATGGTGGACACTAAAGAGTTTATAATTTATGATTTGTTTTTATTTTGTAAATAGCTAAATAATGGATTGTCAATTTTAAAAAAATGTATTTGTATATAAATAAATATTCTTTGATTTATAAAAAATATTTATTTTTTCGCACATTGTAAAAAAATCTTTTTTAATTATATATAGTATTATAAATATTTTATTAAACTAACTCATGATTTTAATTGAACATTTTATTTCATGCTGTATGTGGTATATACTCAAAATCTAAATATAAATAAAATTTCTTTATAATTTGTTGTGTAAATTGCCTAACTTTTGTCAATGATTCTTATTTAAATCACTTTGTTTTATTTATTTAAAAAAAATGTTTTATTTATTTCTTTAGTTGTTAATCTATTTCATGTGATGATATTTCGATTATATTTTATTGAGTCTATTCAAAATAATTACGAATTTTAACTGCACTAATGTTATTAAAGTACCTAATAATAGGGGAAAATCATCTTTTTCACAACACATTTATGATTTTACTAAATTTTCCACAATATATTTATAATATGTTGTACCTCTTAGTGTATCAAAATAAATTTATAATACTTTGTGTTAATACTTATATATTTGCACAAAACTTATAAATATAAATATTATTATATAAATCTGCACATTTGAAAATAATTCTGCCTCCCTTGGCGACCTAGAAGAAAACTTTCTAAGCTGTAAAAAAATTATTACTCTTAAATTGAACTGTATATTCGAAATTTCACCTAAAATGCTCAAAACTTTAAAACCACAAGTATATTTTAACTAATATATTTGTGGATATAAATTATAGTAATAGATATATATAAAATAAATATATTACTTAGTGAAACTATGGTTCCTTTCAAAGTAGCAAGCAAATGACTGTTTCTTTATATGCATATAAATTTTAATTTCAATTTGACTGCAGCGTAATAATAAAATTTATAAAAATTATTTAGCATGTATATAGCTCGTATATTTTTAAAACTTCGATCGTAGTCATGTTTCTTACCAATTTATGTTTATAAACGGATTCCTAACAAAGATAATTCTACCGATATTATTAATTAAGAAATATCATCATTCCTTATATAATGCAATAGTATATTGTTTTCGGCAGCTGATTTGTAAAGTCAATGTAGCGACGAAAGTATGGTTTGTATAATCAATAATACTCATAGATTTTTAATTTATTTGAATTTTTATATTTTTTATAATGGACATTTTGTTTAAATTCTGATCAACTTATACTTGTTTACTAAATGCCAAATGGATGAAAACATGGTTTATAATGTTTTTTTTATAATTCTTCCATACTTTATGTCTTTTTATGATATATGTATAAAATTTAAGACACAATCAATACATTTGCAAATAATTTCTCTCCATATTTTTTTGCTATTATGTATCATTTATATTTCGAAATGTTTCTTTTTCAAGGATTAAACAATTATAATTAATTAACTTATATTGTGTCAATGCTGAACTATTTTGGTCAAATTTAATTAATAATCGAATAAAAATATTCAAATGCTATATAAATATATTTGTAAAAATAGAGTTTAACTGAGAAATGGGAAATTCAATTAACAAAATCATAACTGTGTTACATTAATGATTCAAAAGATGTCAAAATTATCTGCCAGTATATTTGGAATGTGTTATAATAATTCTTTCTCATAAGATTACAAAACTGCGGCATGTGAAAATTATAAATAATGTTGTTTTTTTTGTTGGTATTCTTTTAAAATTCTCGCCTGTTAAGCAGAATAGATAGTAATTTTAAAATAACATACTGATTTTAATCTTCCTACTGTCTTATGAATAAATATTTAAGTAGACTAAAAGAAGAAATTATAAATAACTTACTCCGTATTTGTATCATAATTATCTCATTATCAAATCTTCCATAAATATTTTTTTCGTGAATCATGTTTAATTAGTGAATAGTTAAATATAAAAATTAGAACCAATATTCAGTTCAATTTATCATCATATTATATAGGTAGTTAAATATATAAATTAAAATATAACAAGAATATGTGTATTATAGTAGATTACTACATTATAAAAAATATGTTAATAATAATATCATACTGAATAAATGTTATGCATATAAATTGGATTTTTATTTTGTGTGATTATACAATATAATATAATAAACGACTTACACATAAATAGGTTAAAGTGCAAAGTTGCAAAAATTACTTTATAACGTCATCTCTTTTCATCATACTTTATGCATATTCCGTATTAATTTGAAAACTCAGTCATTTAAATATTTAACGAAAAAAATCCGAAAAAAAAATTACGACTCTTAGTGCAAAATATATAACTCCGCAATTTTGTCTTCAGATCTGTCAAAAATGTGTTGTTTATAGGCAGCTTTACAAATAAATTGTTTAGAAAGTGTTTTAATTATCAAAACAACCGCAAAAATAAATGGCAAATAATCAATTTTTACATTATCCTGTACAATATTCTCAAAACGGAGTGACTAAAATTTCACTTTAAACTATCGACGTGATTGTTATACGGACATAATTTGAGTTACGAAGATTTTAACTTATAATTATTATTTATCGCAGTAAATATTCTCCAAAAGTATTTACAAATGTTCAAGATAATAAAAAATGCACTGACAAGTATTGCAATGGCTACAGCGATTGCATCGAGCATGAAAAATTTGTACCATGGAAGCATTGGAACTTTAAGATGAGGTGCTCCATTGTGACGCAAAGCATATTCTATCCACCAGATCACGCGCTCCATAGAACTCTCTTTCTGGTCCTCCATCAACGATGCCAAATTGCTGATCCGCGTGGTGTACCTGATTAAAATCAGTGTCGCATTGTCATCAAATCATGCATATCATTAAATTTTAGCAGATTTAAAATTTTTGAGCATTTTGGAAACTGGATGGCAGAAAAAAGAGTATATAGACAGTGTAATTTCAAATTTGAATGCTTTTAAAATATATATTTTGTAATGCTGTGAATATTTTGCGTTACAGTTACACTTTTTTAGTTTTAGTAGACTTGATCAGTCAATTTTAAAACTATGGTTCATTATTTAAGTTCTACAGATAAATTATTGGGTAAGAAATCTAAGTCAATATTACCACACATTACGCTAAACAGCTTTGAGAAATATACTCTCATACGTGTTGGCATACAAATGCTACAACTCTATCCAATGACAGCTTGTATCAATAAGCACTTTCAACTCGACATTTAAAAATAATATAGTTTTTAAAAACATACATTAGTAAGAAAATATTTCTACAATAAAATAAATTTTATCGGAATCACAGGAATCACGCAAACTTTGTTGTAGACCAACTATGTTTTGTAACTGCGTCTGATATACTGTTTGGTGCTACGATTAGCTGTAATTAAGCAACCACATGACTACAAAGATTAAGCAGGTATTAGAAAAAGTGCTTTGACATACCCAGGATCTGTCATCATTTTTTCTATGGCACGTATTAGCAACTTATCATCGAGTTCATGTAATTCGAAACTTTCCGCTACGCCCTTAGATTTGAGCATCACTGCATGATAACGCTGGTCCACTATTACTGGAAAGCATATCATAGGCACCCTATAATGAAGCGCCTCTTCCATTGATTGAAGTCCGCCTTGCGTCATGAATAGACGAACATTTTTATGAGCTGCAACATACAACATAACGCAGAAGATTTAGATATTTTTTTCTAAAACGTTCATCAGATTTTTTTAGTTTTGTCTTATTTACGTAACTTTTTCGGATGCGGCCCAATGCTGCGTGACATTTCCATAATATTATTCTTTATTTTCTTTGTACAATACTGCTCAATTATGCCCAAAAAGAAAAAAACTGGTATTATCAAGAATATTTAAAGGATCAATAAATATATTCTACCGACATAGAGTAGATTCCATATTATTGAAATGCATACAGAAAAAGCTGAACATTTCATTACCTAATATATCCTGTTGAGGACACCATTGACAGAGCATTACATTATCTGGAACACCATCTAAGCCATTAAGCTCCCATTTCCAGAGCACATTGTATGGTAGTTTTGAAAAAGTCTGAAATGTAAATTACGGTTAGTAAAATAATAAATATTGTATTCTATAATCGATTTTAATTATAATTACTCTATCTGAACGTCAGAATCTGGGCGATGAGTGACCGAATCGTGTACATCCATTTTGCAATTGTTCACTTATCTTTCAAATTAATTAATCAAATATTTTTAAGTATGTCAACAAATGATCAATCAATGCTTAGACTGTTTAGAGTATAAATTTTTATTTCAGTCACAAAAAAAGCACCTACTATAGCGTTCTATACATCTCACCATTTACGCTAGTAAATTGGATAATTTTTAAATTATTTTCAGGGGCAACAATAATAACTAAACATCGTTTGTAATAATTTTACTTTCTCAAATGAATGTGCGAATCAGAATAATATATAACATAACTTTTTCATATTACCTTCAATAAAGTATTGAGAATTCTTTTAGGAAGATTACTGCTTTTTATATTTGAGCCCATACTAAAATATACTACACCATTTGAGCTTTTGTCTAAGAATGACTGCATTTCCTGAAAAAATATTCAACATTATTATATTATAATATATTATACCTAAATTTTTCACGTGGTCTTATAATATTTGAAATGTGATGGTACAAATATACGAAAGACATCAAGATCAAGTGCTCTTGAGGTTTTTGAAAAACTGATTCTTCGTCTCGATCTTGAGAGAGAACAAATATTACCTTAAAATTTTCTTCGCTCGGACTAAATTTTAAGTATCCTTTTTATCGCTTCGTAAACTTAAGTACTAAACAAACAAATTTATTTAAATCTGTAACAATTTAAGCTCGTCTAATGTCACATTTTCATTCCATAAAATTTCACTCGCGACAATTATTTCATTGTAATTAGAATAATTGTATTTCGTAATTACTCCATTATAAGTCAAACAAAAGGCATCAAGATTTATTTTACAGGCAAATATAAAACGTAGAATCATATTGAAATAATTTTAATTATTTATAACGAGACATTTTGCTGTCTTCTTTCTCAACTGTCCATTCTTTAAAAAGATTTGGCCTTCTCGACTGAAAACAATTCTTCGACAATCTACTCAATTTCCTTACTTGGTTTTCATCAACACATTCAGCTCAGATCGTTTTTTGATTACCATTTATTGGGGATCTAACCCGCTTCTCACATGAACAGGATTTGTGGCAAAGGCACCCTGATGTTTGTTATTAAATACAAAAATTTAACATGGAAAAATTATATATACCCTATATAACTTTTAAGAAATTCGATTACAAAGTTAAATTATTAAATTGATCGGTTAGTCCAAAGCGGCAGAGCACCACGAAAAAAAATTAGCCCTGAGATCTGCTGTTTATACGATGCCAGCGTAAGTTATTTAACTAATATTGAAATATCGCGTTGTTTAGGAGTTTGGGTTATTTCCAGTCTATGGTAGGAAAAAATTAGCGAACAAAGTATTATCAAAGCTCCAAAGAAGAGTCTAGCCATTTTTTTTTACTATTTAGACGGACAGATTTTGGTTCGAAGTGTCAAAATTTGAAGATATGACACTAGATAATAACAGGTGAAGAGAGTTTTTACTGGAAGTCAGGATATGCTATATACCGAAATATCGTGCATGTATGATTATATTTTCAGTAATAAAGACCAGCGTAGATAACGCATACCCATATCAAGTCAAATTAAGTGAGAATATTCAATCCGTTTTAATTTAATTGGTACAACGATTTCATTTACACTAATAAAATAGTCTTCCCGGTAGCGTAGAGGTTGGCGTGCGTGACTCTCATTTGGGAAATGCAGGTCCGAATTCCACATCTGTCGAAATTTGAAAAACCCGATAATTCATAACTGGATTGAGTTGAGCAATTGTCTGGCAATTAATCATCGTGAAAAATAATCTAAGAAGACAGGCCTTCAAATTGCGGAGATGCATATTCTTCACTTTCGGAATTAAAAAAAACAAATAGTAAAACAATATCCGTAATTTTTTAACTGTGACCGTGAGAGTGAATGTCACTGAATTTATTGTAATAGTAAGCACATGTAAATATTATAAATTCACCTACTAAGGTTACGACATGTTTCTTATCATTCCAGTATGATTTATTTAGTAAATACGATATTTAGAGGTCATTAGTACAATTTATATATGTAACGTTGTATGAACTAATTTATGAAATGTATTTATGTAAACGAAGTTACTAAACAGTTTTAATTTGGAATTAGAAATAGATAAAAATAGAATATGAGGCTGTTCAATATAAATAACAAATATTCTAACTTTCTTAAATTATTTACAACTTTACATGGTCGTTTCTCATAGAAGATTTGTGACAAAAATACTATTCTCAATACCCAAATATCAGAAGACAGATGGACATTAAGAATACTAGTAAATAATCGGTTTCTGCACCATGTGGTAATAGGATCATTGATGATTTGAACGAGAAAGAATGTTGGTAATTACAACATTTAAGATGGTAAAAACTACCTGGGAATAACCAGTACTCGTAATTTACATATTTACATACTTCTTAGTGTGATGAATATGTGACCAGTACTTTTATTTTATTTTATTTCTCCATATATACTTATTGTAAGGTTTTCATATTTCACGTATTTATCATAAAAAACCCCCCTATAAATTCAATGATGTTACGAAATAAGAATATTGATCAATATCAACATAAATAATCATATTTATAACCAGCATGCGCGTGTCTATATTTGATCACACTGGTAAATGTGTATTGGGCAACACCAATCACTTATTTTAATGATGTCATTATATATCAGACGAGAAGAGAGGAAGTATTTTAAATGGTTAGACAGAGTGTCTCAGTGTTGAAACTGCCTGAGAATGTCGACTCTTTGTTTCCACCGTTACTAAGATAAGTAATTACTGTAAGTTAACGTTATTAAGATGATTGATCTCGCATGTGTTGCAAATTTTAATTAATAATCATACATTTGGAGATACTTGATAATTGGAGTCCAGCAACGTAGCTTTTGGTACGGTAGGGAGAGAGTTAATAACGTAGATTAGTGACATTCATGTGGGGAATTGCATTTATGGACAATACGCGGTTCTATAACACCTATTTGGTGATTGCACTAGGAAAAAAGCAATGATAAAAAATGTATCGGTATTTTAGAAAGAGGTGAGATGGGTGGGTGAAAACACATGGGGTGTCAATCTAATATTATGTAAAATGTGTTATAATACTTGAGGAAGTTTCTTTGGTGGTCGAATATGCATCATATCCATATAAATCATTCCTGGTACATTAGCTCGAGGAGCCAAAACTTGATTCTGATTCACAAACATCACGTTGATACTCTTCGCCAACTCTACAACTGATGGAGTGTCCTTTCCAAAATGGCGCTTTGCCAAGATATTCATTTCTCCGTGCAACCAAAAATACAAGTCGTATCTGTAATGAAATATAATTGTAATATTTATTACTAAGCCTCCTAGTGGGTAGAGCTAAAAAACTGCATAATATATTAAAACAATTAAGACATGTAGCATTCCCCAATCCATCAGGCAATTGACTGATAACTAATTTTTGTAAAAATCCAATCTATTATCTTAAGATTATTGATATTGAAATGGTCCAAATTCAGATCAGACAAAACTTTGCTCGCAATTTCTGATCAGAGTATATTTGCACACTGTGCATTTATAATATAATATGTACAGCAGAAATATGTCGAGTTATAATAAACAATCTATAGATAAGTTTACAAATTTGAAAAAAAAAAATACCATTAGTCTATTGTGTTGATTACTATATGAGATTTTTATATCGCTAAGGAATTCGCCGCTTACTTGCTCCTAATCTAGTATAGATAGATATTGAATGAGCATTTCTAGATGGCACAAGTTAATTTGTAGAGTCGCGCCGTACTCATTTTCAGATTATGTATTGCATAAGGATGCCTGAAGATGATAGGCGCATTTTTATTAGAAAAATATTAAAAAGTAATTAGTATATTTCAATAAAAATACTAATTACTTTTTAATATTTTT
>JAGVSQ010009505.1:0-13582 GCA_022683975.1 Rhyacophila evoluta
TAACAGTGATCTCACATATGGAAGTTTACCAGTTTTAAATAATTCAGAACTTATTGTAATAGATTTTCTTTCACGAGAATGGGTTGTCACGCAATCATTCAACCAATTCAGTGTCCATTCTTACATTATACATTCTTTTATCCAGCTATGGAATTTGACAACGTGATTTCTAATGCTGGGTAATTCAAAACTGAGCATCCTGACTAACTAACCTAAATCCGATAGTATATTGATGTTTTTATACATTATAGTTAGAAGTTTAAATCGATCAAGCAGTCCAGTTCAAAAACCGACCAACAGTAAAGTTCTAATTATTATCATTAAATACATGTAGCTTGTTTAAATATCTATGAGTTCAAACATACCACATTTGCAACAGCATCTGTGAGCAAATTTCCAGCATATATACAGAGGAAACAGCCACGTGGTATATCATTGAGTGCTTTTATTCCCCAACCGCGGTTTACGGTCTTGAATACCTAAACAAAAAAAGAACAATCCAATGTCAAAAAATACAGTCAAAAAAAAAAAATACAATACAGATATTCGCAGACTAAAAAATATTGTGTACAATTAAATCAAAAGTGAAATTACCTGTAACTTCAACTGTAATGGGTGCTGTACTACTCTATTCAGACAAGTCATAGCACACTTACACCTGTAAATTATACAAAAAAATAACAAGAATAGTATAGTTTTATTTAATATACAATATATGGTAGGGGTGGCCAAAGCGTAGACCATTCGTATCCATTCCTAGTCGCCCGCAGTCTGATGGGTTGAAACAAGAATCAATTTGTTCAGTTTTATAAGATACAGTACAATTTTTTCCATGGTCAATTTGCAAAAGTGTATCCATTTTGTTTACCTTTAATATGAATTACTTCGTTATAGTTTTGTCCACCCCCTATAAGAGATTGCTTGAAATAAAAACTCGAAAACACCATTGCGCTCCTAGCGGTTTCCGCGCAAAAATACACATAACCTCAATCTTTCAGACAGTTGACAGTTGTCAAATGTGTTGTTCGTACTTTAATCTACTTTAAGCTATGAACCTAATTATTTGCTTGCTGAAAATATGAAATATTTTGTTTCCAGTGCGCCCTCTGATACTACATAAAAAGTTAATATTTAGGAATTTGAAGCATATTTCTTGTGTTAATAAAACTAAAATAAAATAACATCTTGTTTTATTTACATACCATTTTTGTATTTGTGTGAAGTCATCATTAATTGCTGTTATTGAAATAACTTGATATTGAATTGGTATTGATATTATCTATGTTTACTTTCAATTTAAACTTAATTTTGCATTAAATTACTACTTTTTGTGTTAGTAGGTCACCCGCAGTGGGTAAAACCTTAGCCACCTATGATATATAGGCACTTACCTAGAATTGCATTCATAGATTCCAGTGGGAACGGGCTCCAGAAGTCTCTTATAATGATAGCCTACTCGGTTAGTGTCGTATCCTACAAGTCTAGCACCTTCAAAAGTCAACTGCCAACATTGACACGTCTCCTTATTCTGTAATATGTGACATTTATTCATAATTTAGTTTAAGCATGTACAACAACGATCTTATGTTACTAATATTTTCGACTGATGGTGCTTGATGGAAATTGATTTTAAATTCTAAATTATTTAAAACTGGTAAACTTCCATATGTGATTCCACTTTCACATATGGAAGTTTACCAGTTTTAAATAATTTAGATCTTATGTCAATTTCAGTGACAAGAAATTTATTTGCTTTGCAATATATTATTGTTTTAAACAATAATATACAATATATATATAAGTAAATGTTTTAAATATTTTGAAACTTCAAAAGTTCTTACTGAATTGGTAATAATGTTAAATAAAGTCCTCTTCCAAAGAACATGAATATATTGATGAAACTTTACAAGTATTTACTTTCTTTATAGAGGACATTTGTTTAGAAAAAAGACCCAAAATACTCTATTTGACACTTTATAATTTGATGCTTTTGTAGCATACATAAGATTATTTTACAGAAAGCAGAAACAGTATTAGAACTGAATGTTATAAAAATCAAGGATGGACATGTAAATAAGTTATCCTTCATTCGTAAGGATTAATTACCTGACAATCATCAGTGCAATCGCAACCACAGAGGAACTCTTGGTCAAGATTTAGATCGACACCCTGTGTTGGTATCCGCCGCGTGCTGTATGCACAAAATTGCGGCAGGGTATGGTCACAGTCATTTACACATTGAATCGGTACGGCTTCAACCCCATGAGAGATATCCTGAAAATATGTTTAAATACATATTATATGACATACAAATAATATAACAGTTTTCTTGAGAGTGAGATACTTCAACCTTTGAGTTTAGGAATATACAGTAAAACCTCAATTTAATAGACCAAATATCCCTAAAAAAATTAAAGTGCAGACAACGGAAAATGGTTGGAAGAAATTGTTTGACAGATGCAGATATAGATTTAAAAGGATTTAAAGTTCCCGATTTCGTAGAATAATGCTGGAGAAAATGTTTAACAATGGTTAGAAGTAAATGGATGTGACCATGAGTATCATTATGAGTGAAAGTAAAAAGCAGATGAAGTTATTGCTTTGAAAAAATTTATAAAACTTTCGTAATTTTAGACAGTATATTATAAAAGAACAGCATACTTCGATAGTGCAAACAAAACTTGATTCTTTTCTTGCATCTATTAATAATAATAGCAATAATAATAATAATAAAACGCATTCAGAAAACCGATTTTCATATTACAGACTATCTGCTTTAATGGATATCTCCAGACCCACATTAGTCCGTTATATAGGAGTTCCACTGAAGTGTCAACCAGTGACTCATGAAAGACAAAAAAATAGATAAAATACAAACAGGAGGAAAGGAAGAAAGGAAAGTGATTGGTTTCACAGGAACAAGGAGGAGTTATATTTCTTTATGATTATCTTACCCTTTTAGTAACGAAGCACTTAGTCAGAACATATTCAGCCAAACAATGCACCCAATGATCAAAGTCAAAGAGATCTACACTCATCTCAGAGGTGGTGAGTCTTAAGTAAAGATGCAGTTCTTGTGGAGACCTCAGCCTTCGGCCACATGGTGCACGGTACATGATGGTACGTTTGTTTTTCGATTTCATTATCAGTCTAAAGATTAAATAAAATTTAAAATATATTATGCCAAATATATATAGTATAATTTCTCGTTAAAAGTGAAAAGGACTTAATGATATGTTGTATATATTCAACAATTTAGGACAATAAGTATGAATAATCAAGGTTTATATAGAAAATTTTCAAAATGATTTGGCAATGTCATACTATGCCACTGTTATACCTTTCCCATCCTGAAAGCAGAGGTCTGGCTAATGGATTGTGCGTCCTGAGGACTCTCAGAGGCAGGGCTTCCTTGCTGAGACAGTTGGGGGAGCAAACATGTGGCACAAGTTTCTTCGGCTTCACCTTCATCTTTGGAGTATAATACTGTAAACAACAATACAAAGAATACACAAAAGATCTTGATTTTCAAATTGCAAGATCAAAATAGAAAATCTGGACAGTCGGCATAATTGTCGTGAACTCTGGAATAAGTTATAAATGGCATGGGATTGAATCAAAGTGTTCTACTGTTCATTAAAATAAGTTGCCTTAGGCAGCTGAACAAAAAAACCACAACAGCTAATAATTGACCTAATCAAGATGAATAAATTAGTGCGAGATCAGATTTAAAAACGACTTTTGGATTTCGAAACTAAAAAAATAGCTGCTTGAAAGGCTTAGGTTACTGAAATAGATAAGATTAATGGAGATTTTTGTTGAGTTTCTTCTTCCATGTTATATTTTGTGACATCTGCAAGTTTTCCACTTCAGTTTTTCAATGTTTAATTAGTTTAACTATAAATAAATATTCTTCTTTCATACCCGCTTTCTAAGCGGATTAGTGCGATACCACATATTGCCTACAAGAATCCTAGTTGCTGTATTCTTGCATCCTTCCAGGTCATGTCATTCTAGCATAATGCTGTTGAATACATTCTGTCAATAATTCTTCCAAAACACCAAAATCTGGTTGACTTGATGAAAAGGTAGATTAAGTCGAGACTCTATCGAGGCATCCCCAACACATGAGAGAGCCAGACCCCAATTTTAACTTCACCCTTGCAGTAATGAGTATGCGCATAATTCATTTTCTAATCTAATTTCTTGTACATTTATGTGTACCTCCAGGTATTTAAAACTGTCAGCGTTCTCGATGCTCAATCGATCATTAGTCAGCAGATAATCAAGATCTAATCTGAGATGGTTGCACTTAATGTGCATTGATTTATTATACTAATATGAGAAAAATGTATGATGAGAGTCTGTTGATAATCTTCTAAATACCCCTGACAGAGATGTCCAGTATGACAACATCATACGCGAATATACATTATTAATTCCCCTATTATTTGCAGGATAATGTTCGCCAAGTATTATGTATATCACTTCCAGAAGCAAAAGCATAAAAGTCAAGCTTATATCAAAATTAGTGGCAAAAACTGACCACAACTTTACTGCGAACTTGATCAGTGTGTGATTCCATAACGCTTGCAGGACTTGGTTTGCGGGGAATCTGAGGCGTGGAAAGGGCAAGGCTCTCGTTAGGGTAATCAGGTTTAGAGTCTTTCTTTCGGTGCGTGGTGCTTTTTTTAGCCACAGCTCTCGGTCCTGCCGGCTGAGTCTCAACGCGAGCTGGCTGTAATAAGATAAATCACTCATTAATATAATATATTTCATAGACTTATTTATATCACAGTATTCCATGATAACAAAGTTCTGTCAAGAATAAAAATAACTTTTGACTTTTATTTACTAACTAAATAACTCTCATAAGTTGATAAAATATGATCAATGTCAGTTTAAATTATTATTTTTAACAAATAATTTTGCTAAATCATGTTGACTTATATATCTTGATATTGAGTGTTTACTTTTCAATATTTTATATTTCCCAAAAATAAATGCAAGCTGGAAAGAAATATTTTGGTTTTTGTCCATATTTAAATTGAATTTATTTAATTAGTCTACTTATGGATAAGCCGGACTCGCGGCTTTTCCGTCGTACATTCATTGTCACACACTATAGACCTATTTGTACTAATAAGAGTGATAAGCATAAATATATTTCGGTTAGTAATAACACGTGTTATTTCTTTATTTGCCAAGTGATATTTTAAAATAGCTCTTACATCTTCTGTTGGCGGTGCAGCTATCTCAGACACTGGTGTTGGTGGCAATTCTGAAGTCGGAACTGGAACTGGAACTGGGATTTGAACTGGTGCCACTGGAGATGCTGAAACTGGTGCTGATGTAGGGGCCAGTGATGATGGCACAGTTTCATTCAGCCGAGTATACTCCACATACGGGTAGCTCGCCATCTTTTAAATAATATTATCACTATTAATCTCATTTTTGATTATATTATATATAGATATATATGCAATACAGAAGTTTGGAAGAAGTATAAGAAATACGGAGCCGCAATCGACAGAAGGTAGTATATTCAATTCAAAATTAAATATGTATGTATAATACATGTTAAATGAAATTAATTTGTTAAACATAACCTGTGATATTAAAAAAAACAAACCTCCGTGCAAAATGGAATTCATGTTTTACATAGACGATCTTTTGTCGATTACGGCTCGATATGTTGAGACGTGTATTGAATTTATCAGTAAAATGATTTTCAAAAAATACATCGATTTTTGTATAATTGATACCAATATTTCATACATTGCCCACTGAATGATTTTAGTCAAACCTTTTTGACAGAGTAATATTTAATAAAAATCACTAAAATTTACTATGACATGTTTTAGTTTTGTCACATCCCAAATTTCTTAGTCAATGGTGTCAATTTAAAACCAATATCCAGTATGATTAATAAAGGTCTATCTAACTATCACATATTCTAACAATCTTCACTAAGGCATGCAGAACATGTAAATTTCCACAGTGTGAAGATTTATCTAACTGTTTGCATCCACGAGGATTGGCCATACATTTATATAAATGTTTTTTCAAATAATGATTAATAGGCACTGATGAAAATAATGAAAACCTTGTTGCTGTTAGACATAGCCCCAGGACCACGGTGTCTTCCCTGCACTCTTCTATCAGCCGCCTGGTACTCTAAGAAGAGCGGCAGTAACCTCGTGCTACCTCTGTAGATCCATTCTTCTCGAACCTGTTGGCGGTCGCCTTCCTCGAAGCGAATCAGTGCGAGTGAACTGTCCACAGCCAACACTTTCGACACCCACCATTTACCTGCGTTTAAATAAAATGTCAAAAAAGAAAAACCTAAATATTATTTAAAAAAAGAGATTTAACACAATAACATCGGTCAATGCGACCATTCTTATATTAAATATAGTGAAGTACTTTATATTAGAAAAGCAAGTTGAGATCTTTGATAGTTAAATTATTTTCATTTGTATTCCACTCCTCACCATTTTTTTCAACTTTAACCTCTTGACCGGGCTGCATCCTGACCATTGCTGTGTCAGGATAACTAGTCAAATACTTCTTGATGAAGTCTTTGGAATCTGGGTGTACATCATCATACACACAGGGCGACATTTCACAAACTGGTATCGCATCTGTATGCTTTACATACTGTGCGTAACCGTCATCGAAGAAAACCAGGTATCTGGAAACAAAAAAGATTATCTTTCTTTTATTATGTTCACGTGTCACTTTTATTTGATACGAAATTACTCCTAACCACAAGGATATTATAAAAATCTGTTTATTTCCAGCTTGGCGGTAAAATTGAGCAGACTTGGTCATTACAAGAATTTATTGCTTGAATTTATTATTATTAAAAAAAATCCTGACCTGAAAGCGTTACAGGTTGAAGGTGACTCCGCAATAACTCCAGAATAATAAGCATCCTTTTTCTTTTGCTGCGATTGGTACTTGAAGAGAGCTATAACTCTAGTGCCTGCAATTTCATGACATATAATTAGTAACTCAATACATCCCATGTGTACTAATAAACTTTATTGCTCATTATAGTTCAGATGATAAGCATATATAATACATTTCTGACTGAATCTGATGTATCATAAATTCTATAACTTCAAAATATATTATTTACCATGGCAATAAAAGGTAAAATATACTAAACTAAATAGCTGAAACGATGTTGTAAGTGACATATTATTGATATATATTTTTTTCATAACAAGATCCATATAAGGTATTTATTTAGTGCATCAAACCTTAATCAAACTGTTGTTTCAATAGATCAAATATATTTGCTATGGTTAACATGGTTGATAATTACCAATAGTGTATCTAGCTTTGGACGGTTGCATATGAGCGACCTGACGGCCAGTCACCTGCCTCACGACAAATCCTTCGCCGCGAGCCGCCGCTTCAAACTTTACTCGCATCAGGGAGAACATTGCGGGCACTCCATTCGCCAGCTGCAAACATGGACAGTAAAATATAACACAAATCATACGCAAACTACATAGATGGGTTAGTCGCAATATTTAAATTTTTCATTACAATATTTGAATTAGATGCAATTGATATTACATTCATATACTCAGACCCCTTTGTGAGAGTGTGTTACAGTGAAACTAAAGATGGATGGAAGAAAGCAAGCACGCAACTTCTTAAATTTTTGTTAGTACAGAGTTTCAGACGTGGGTATAGAAATATTCAATTATATAACTCGATACATAAAAATTATTATTAGTTCTGGTAAATATCGGGGCTAGTTTTTTTTGCTAAATCTGACTGCACTGTCGATCCTTCTTGACTATGGCACTCACAGAACTCTTCATAATATTCAAGACACTTGTCTGTAACCTAAGTATAATCAAAAATATATTCAATAAAAGAAATTAACACGCATAAGTCTAATAATAGATAAAGAATACAAAAAAACAACTCACTATGACTCCTTTAGGCCACATTTCCATAATCGTGGCAGGAACCCAAGCACTAAAAATTGAGTAGCGAATTGCGTACAAGGAATCGCCCACTTTCAATGGGATGACTGTCTTATCTTGGAAATCTTCTGGGGGTAATGCAGCCTGGAAATAAATAATAAATCATTTTATGTTTATTTTTTTTTCAAATTTGAGATATTTTTTTCAGATTCTCACCGGTGAGTTGAGTGTACGCCATTGTCTCACCCGTGAGTCGGTATGATTGCTTTTACTAAACGTAAAATATTCGAGGTTTGAAAAATGCTTTTCTCAATGACATCTACCGATGAATTGAGAATTGAATAAAAACTTGGTGAATTTTAATCCTGCTACATGTCTATATAAAAACACAACTCTTTCTTGTAATTCCATATCTCAATTACCAAATTTTGGAAAGTGTCCAGAGTTTTTTATGAATTTATACATAGTCACAACATAATTTGATTACCTTGCACTCCTCGCTATCTGGAGGCCGGAAATGTGCATTCAGAGCCGCCTGCTGAAACAATATAACCATATTACGCATTAAGATAGAAAAGAATAAATCAAAAATTAATGCCTAAAATTCGACAACAAACTACAACATAATCACGTTTAGGGCATGCCAGTGTAGCGGATAACAATGCAACAAATGTCTATATTTTACTTTACACAAATATTCAACATCATCTATATATTAGGGTCAACATTTTCTAGCTCACACCATAATTTAGTATTTCTGACTATTCTATGCTTCAAATTAGAAGTGAAACCATTTTTCTTAAGCTGTTCAACTGATATTTTTTCGATTTTATGAGTAACCTGTGCGGAGTGAAATTTCATAAATGGATGAATGACAAAAAACTCTTGTGTAGCTGCAGCAGATTGACCATTTTCGTAAAACAATATCACAGTAAATACCCAATATAATGATTTTTGTACAACTAATATATGGTAAATGCTTGTTATGCATTGATTTATATTAAATAAAAGCTGTCTTTGTTAATCTCAAACGGCGAGTTTAAAAAAAAATCTAATCTCACTGACGAACCCTTTATAATTAAGTATAAGAATACTTATTTTATAATTAAGTTTAAGAATACTTATTTTAGACTTACATATTTTAGTGCAAAAGAATCCTGAGCAATCTATAAAGATAATATATTTTACAGTGTTGCAATTACATTATTTAAATGGTAAAAACACACGGCTTGTTGATCAAGAACCTAACACAAATAAAGAGATTTTTTTGCTCTTCATACAAAGCAAGTTTTCCAACACAATACAATAAATTCTCAGCCATTAAGTTACAACAGCTGATCAATCCGATAAACAGATAAACTTCAACTAAACCCTGAACTCTGTAGAGAAACAAGAAGAAGCAAAGTATTGTTATTAAACTATAAGTAATATTAAATATACTGATATATAAGATACAACTATTTTACCTGAAGGGCTTCTTCAGTGTCCACATTGTAATTGACAGGTTTCTTCACTCTCGATGATCGTCTTTCGATGCTCTGTAAAAAAAATAATGAAATAATATAATTTATATAGATTTACAACTTAAACATATACTATTTGTACAGTTGAAACTCAATCGTTTTAGTCCTGCTAAGAAATGCTACATGGTTCATTGCATGAATGACTCATGTTAGTAAAATTTTAATATGTGAATCGTTGACACATGCGGTGAAAATGCATAAAAAATGTGATTTTATCAACATAAATATAATATTAACGCCATTACCACATTTATCTTCATAGGTATATTATCTTTTATCTAATCAATGTTGGCTTAACAATCGAGGATGGGTCTTCGCCCATACCATATACTTTTATCTTTTGCTAGCTTCTGTACAATACAGGTATCAACTAATGCCCACTTAAGCATCCCTTTTGAAACCATCCAACCATCGAAGTTTTGGACCATCAATTGATCTGAGAGAAGTCTGGCCTACTATCCAAGATACACACCTCAATATATTACCATCATTAATAAAGATAGATACATTCTTCATGGGAGGTTGTAATGCACCAAATTATATAACTTCCTGCCTGAGCAGATTCATGTATTCTTGGAAGCCCTTTCCTCTCAAAACATTGAGCACTCATTCAGCTGCCTCAATGAAAGTTAAACAATATAAACTCACATCACCATCTTGTACATAAGGATTTTAGTATGATACGGCGTGATTGTAGATTTTAATTGATTGTGTATATCAAAGAAACACTTACACTGTTGATATAACTATTTTACTACTAATCACGTTTAAATGAATTATCAAGAAACAGATCTACACAAAATTATGTAATTACTGATACACACCTATATTATTAAAATAATGTAGTATTACATATTATATGTGAATTCGCCAGGGTACACTATAAAATACAAAAATTACATAATGGATACTAAGGTCTACGTGACATTATCTACAAGCAAAACAAAGCGCATTATCTACAAGCTCTTTTACCAAGCAAGTTTACCTGCGGCTCAGGAGTAGGACATATTTTTTTCTTGCCTAGCCTGTCCGGAGTCCACTCATCGTCACCCACTTCAATAGCTTGCATATTTTGTACATCCTGAACAGAGAGACAATTCCCCGTTGATGAATCCACAAAAATGTTAGAATACTTATGTTCAGCTTATTTTTATCAAAATATTTAAAATTTTATGTTATATGCTTTACGAATGAAATGATGTTAACTAGCAGACTAATCAATAGATAAATTGTAGGTAAAACAATAGTGAACAAAGAAGACAACCAACATGACATATTAAATCAAGTTACCGGAATCTTTAATTTATGTGCATCGTGCATACAAACCCCAAAACATAGGTCTACAATGTGGAAACTGTGATTCAATATTTTCTAATTGGAAACGGAATATGTTAGTATCCTCCTAGCCGAGAGGTTAACATGCTGTTTTGGAGCTGGATGTCGCGAGCTCAAATCGCACACACAGCTCCAGGATTTATAAAATTTCAATGTTACAAAACTAAATCCTCAACAGGTTGAGCAATTAGCTGACGACCAATCCCCGTGCTGAAAAATTGGAAGCCTTTAGTCATCTTCAAAATATTGAAATCCATATGTACCACCATCGGATCAGACATGGTATAAAAATTGCCATTGAAGATAGGAAGATAAACAAGCCGTTGTGCCAAAAAATGCATTCAATCGTTTTATAAAATTCTTATTTTATACAAATTAGATATAGGACCAGAATAAGTATATTTTTTATAGCCCTCTTTGAAGACAATATTAAAATACTACTTCAGAACATTTAATTCTAAGGTTGGTACCATATAAGTTTGAGGTCGGCACAATGTCATAGTCAATAACATAAATAAGGCATTTCCCACAAACCTTACCCGGCATTTTTCATTAGGAGTATATAATGTATTACCTGTCCAGTCCTTTCATCAATCAAAGAAGTGAGAGACAACTCTGGGTTGCTGATAGTGGGCGGCTTGAACGTGTCGTAGAAATAATTTCTCGTGGCATCAGTCTTCTTTTGCAGATCAGAGAGCTCCACTTCAAACTCTACACTATTTCCTATGAAAGCAAATTAATCAATTAATTTATCAAGATTAGGTGATTATGATATCAGACTACCTGCAAGGATGATACGGTTTCTTTGAAAACTTTGACCGTCTGTAAGCTTGAGAATAGAGTTCTCGTAGAAAGTGCATCACAAAAGATTAAAACTTAACATTAAACCTATTGTTAAATCTAAATACAAATATGCACATTACCCCCCATCGCTGATTAGCAAGTACACATGCTATGGTGACGAAGGTCTTCTAAAGATTTCTACAATCCAAATATACAGAACTGAAGCCCAATACATTCCAGTAATTAACTAACAAAAAATACTCATGAATGACAATTATTGAGGTTCATATGCTCCACGGAGCGGACATGGTAAATAAATGGTAAAATCGAGGTAGAAAGTATTTCTCTATATCAAAGTGTACTAATTTGTACACCTAGTCCTTGAGTCATGTGATTAATTCGTTCTGAAGGTTAGGTCACATGTGTCGAAAATCACTAATATTATGGTACTTCTATTACAGATAGGATTATAATTAATTTTTATTTTTTTTAGGTCGCATTTTCATTCAGTCTTAAGTATAGTTTTTTTTTTTAATCTTGTAACTGCGAAGTCGAGCAAGTCGATGTAAAGGACTAAGTGTACTATAAAACAGAAAATACTTTTATGTTTTTATCTATCACAAAGAATCATTCCAAACAGTAAACAGTAGCCACATGTCATTCTGACTGCCATTTCTAGATCAACTATTACTTACACAAGGTATGGCTGGCTATATAGTACATTTTACAAATTAATATCACTAGATCAGATATTTCAGATACCAAATTACAGTTTCAATACAGCATTATAATCTTATTAAAATACTTACTTTCAAGCACGTACAAATCTTGTCGAATAGACTCTTCATAGGTAGCAATGTGTTTGCTGATGTTAAATTTTAAACACATTTCTGCCATGACTTTCTCAATGTTGCCTGTTATGATGTCCATTTCTTCATTGGTAAGAACTTCATCTTGGAGGTTATCCGCCTTCCTCATTTTCTTCTTCTTCTTCCGTCTTTTGGAGGCCTGCTTCAGAAACTTTG
Source organism: Rhyacophila evoluta (assembly GCA_022683975.1). NCBI lineage: Eukaryota > Metazoa > Arthropoda > Insecta > Trichoptera > Rhyacophilidae > Rhyacophila > Rhyacophila evoluta. The sequence continues at coordinate 12,616 of JAGVSQ010009505.1, forward strand.
GTTGGTCCTCCGATGTTTCAGAGTCCGATGATGATATCTCTACCAGATCCTCAGTGTGGGGGATAGGGATTTTGTAGAGATTGGCACCGGCACATAGCCCGGATACCAAACGCTAAAACGAGCCATTGATGAAATTGTTAAGGTCACAAATCAACTTATTAAACACATCTTCTAGCTATATAATAGTATCAATTTTAGGCATATATCCAGTGGATGTGCAAAAAGTTTTTTGAACCATTTGCTTACATATTTTTACTGATTATTTTTACACACATCACATTTTAAACGTTCAAGCCCTTTTCGAAATATTGTATATTTGTATAGTGTAGATACTGGTTTTGATTATGCGCATATCATTACGCGTAAAATACTGCTTTTTTTAATTTTTCACTGATAAAAATTATTCACATAAACACGTGTCTATTCACAAAGTTACAAAGTCTATTTATACAGGAAACATCTACATCAGTTTTCACATTGCGAATTTTAAATGAGAATTTAATATTATGCAAATTTAAAGAAAATGTCTTCATTTTTCTTTGACTAATTTTATCATTAGTACTGTCCAAACTGACTTCACCTTCGGGTGACATGGGCTCGAGTCTGGTTGTTTTTTTTCTTCATGTTTATGGATTCGCCTAGATAACAAAGGGAATTATTTGAAGGTGAAAATGGCTCACCTCAGCACAACCCACAGCCTCTTTCAGGCAGGTGATACAAAGTCTCCCGTTCTGAGTAGCACGATGCAGAGAGAGGGCAATGGATGGGGTAGGCTGCAGCTCCAGTGGCCCCTTCCCACCCGACTCGCAGCGAGGATTCGCACACATTTCTACTGCCACTTTGGCATCTCCGGTGTCACCAGTCTTTGGAGCCTCTTTATTGAAAATTGAGAAAACAAAAAAACAAATCAATCATTGGACTTCCCAGTTCTTAACCGGTCACGGTGGTTTTGCCTCCAAGCTCTGTC
>JAGVSQ010009506.1:0-13578 GCA_022683975.1 Rhyacophila evoluta
AAGTTCGAAACAAAAAGGGACCCGGGCAACGCCGGGTACTGATCAGCTAGTACATAAATAAAATATATAACGAATATTGTAATTTGAATCAAAAAGTTTGTTAAAGATTGTTAATAAATTTAAACAATTTTCCAGTCTATCGATTTTGATTATAGCACAATTATTATTTAATTCAATTTACGTAATGCAAAATAATAAATGTGATTGTATCTTGTAGCTAACCAACTTCACTCGTACGTGTGACGTTACCATCGATTGCTTGAATACTTCTTACGTTGGCTTAAGTGGTCTTTATCAGCTGGATTTTCCCCGTACAATCAGAACATGTGAACCACTTTGATGATATTACACCACTGGGGGAGTGAAGCGGTATAATACTGTGCAATTGCATTTAGTTTCGTTCTTGTATTAGGATTGACGAGAATAGGCTTGCCTTTGTTATTTGATTATTCCTCCGAGGCTCTGTAACTACCATTTCTGTTAACATGCTCATTTTACTGTTACCATAGAAATGTGATAATGACACGTGTATACAAGTGCAAATTCCAATATACTTAGACCTCCACTATTCACTTGTTAACGAACAAACTTTTTAAATAAGATAAAACATCTATATAAAAGTATTTATATTATTTCTGGAATCAACTAATGATCTCGATTTTGTTCCGTAAATATTTATATAATTCTTCTTGAGAAAAGTCCATAATTCAGATCAGTACGTCTTAACATTTTTGATATTACAGCATCCGCAATCGAAAAGATATACGACTCGCAAATATCACACGTCTTAACTGTAAACAAAACTCTATTCATTATTTAATAAAACGTTTCTATAGTCATCAATAATAAGTATTTTAGTAAATTACAGACTAACTTTTTCGTATCGGTAGACGATTTGATAAACTTCTGCTTGAGAACCGTAGGTCACGGATTCAAATTCTAAGGATTTTTTAAATTCCAAATATATAATACTGAATGTCAGATGGAGTGAGTTTGTTTAAGTTATATTTTTATTCGACAACGATGAAATAATTATTTACTAGTTCGAAAGATTGATCATTATCGTCAAATTTAAAAATTTGAACAATACAGAAACATGTCGTACTCCCTGTCAAAAGCTCTATGACTCATTGAGAGTAAGTAGGCATTTAATTTGGGAACCACTGTGCTAATAATGCAATTCAATTTAAAGCAATTTGCTGTCGAGCTTATCTTGTAAAATTCATATAAAATATTAAAATAATTTAAGCTATGCTTTTTCTTAAAATTCCATAAACAGTTTTCAAATAAATATTTTATATTTCAATTTAGTTGCGTTTAAATATTTTTCTTAGTTCACTTGGTTCATTTTTATATTGCTGGAAATTGTGTAACAGCCAACCAAAATAACTATTAAGATTTAGAATAATATTTCGAAACATAAATACGCTGATGCCATTCTGAACTGCAGATTGCTCTTTCAAATTTCAACATCTATTGGTAGATGTTAAAACTCGTAATTGCCGTGTTCTGTATTTTCGTTAACGAGCTGATTTTGACATTCGTATAACATCCATTACTATAGGCTGATAGCTACACCAATGCCGATATATAATAATTATATAATATTTTCATTATATCCCTTATACGTAGATGATAATCTCCAATGTCCTTCTTATACTATATGTCAGACGTCATCAACCTTTTTCGGCTGCGGGGCAAAATAAACCAAAACGTGACTAATTATAAGACGTTTCGGGTGAGTGGTATTTTTATTTTAAATCAGTCTTTTAATAAATGATAAGATACATTTAATTTATAAAATAATTACACTCGTAGTGTTATAAGAAGGAATTATAATATTGAATTTATACTTGAACTATACAAATTCAATATCATGATTCTAACTAAAGCGTTAGTTCGTTATTTATGAACTTTATATATTATACTTAAATTTCGTAATTCATGTGGATCACTTGAAATTATCATATGGGTCACTTGGCGAAACGCGGGTCATAGGTTGTCGACACCTGCTATATAATATCAAATGAAAATGCATACAGTGCCAAGCATTTTTCAATGCTACTTACTTCCGATCAAAGACAAAGAAAATATCTTTATATTCACCATACTGTATCGCGTGGTAAGGTAATAAATAATGTTAGAGATTAGAAGTTCAAGTCTTATACCTTTGTTTTCGAAAAATATTTGTAATATCCATCAGATACAACCAACGTGTGCGCAAAAAATATATGAATGGATGGCTAGCAACAAACCCTCGTGAAAATAAGTTTTATGCGATTATAAAAATCCATTTGCACCGTATGCGGAGCCGACTTGGTACAAAAATGTTGAACAGGGATTAAAATAATTGTGTGTATTATACAAATGTATCTTGAATTAATTGTCAGGTGGAATATAACATAAATCATTAAGTATTGCTTAAAAATTTCGATTGTTGATTTTATGATTGGTTGTGAACACCGTGTAGTTTACTGTGAGTGTTGGCAAATCCGGCGGTACGTAAAGCGAATAACTGCATTAAGCCGCGCCGGGAATATTTTATGAGCGCTCTTTTGTGCGAACCCTTTGAGAACCTCTGGTGTGGACGTTTATTTGGAATCGTAACGAGAGAATTGCTCTGGGGACATCATAATATTTTCAACTGGTCCAGACTCTTAAATGCCGTATTTAACGGAGAATTATTTGAAAAAAATGTTGTACTTCATTGAATGGTTGTTATATTATATTTATTTGTCTTATATTAATTTCTCACTGCGTACACGAGTAATTGAAAACAATAGTATACTCGCCCATAAGGTGATGAAAAATATTTTCGTATTAGAGATTTATAGGAGTAATGTATACTTTCTATGAGTTCTAACATGTTTTCATGTTACTATCAGAAACGTTCTTGAATAAGTTTATTCCCTTAGTAATAGAGTCGTCAGCACAAATGATTTGGCTTAATTTCAAAGTTTCTGATTGAAATCTAATAATTTCATAACATGTGTTTTCAGAAAAAAAATCAAAAATACAGGACTAGATGCTTAATAGGTTGAGCGCTTGGCTGATCCATTCTCACGAAAAGTAATCTATCAAGATAAATCTTTTTTACTGTGTCTGGATATGGTATATGGATATCCGCAATATGAAGAGACGTCTTGGCAGATTATTTTTTTCAACAGATTTGTCAAACAATAGTCTAACCTAATGGGCATCCAATCCTGAATTTTCAGAATTTTTAAAATCTAGCAAATTTGCGAATCGAATCTGCACACCCCGAATACGAGGTGTGCAGGGTAACGTTTACGCTATAAGGGAGAATATTAGTCTTCACTGATTATCCAAATTATTACTCTCTATTTTGAAAGCGGACATAGCTTAAAAAATGTTCATCAACTTTATAATTTTTCATGCCGAATGTAATGTTGTTATAAATTCACTTGAGTACGTCTAAATTGGAAATTTCTAAGCAAAAATATATCCAATACTTTACAAGTAAGGTACAAAAGATAACTTTCCTTGTATCTTTAATGTAACGTAAATGTAATTGAACAGAAAATGAAATAGCCTGGATCTATTATGTAACTGAAAAGCACATTTTTCCGGGTTCAGCGAGAGGAAATGTAGACTTTTTGGCCGCGCGGTTTTCCCTCGGGCTGAAGCTGCACTCCAGACCTATTAAAAGGCGGAATATAAAGAAATAAGAAATACGATATTGCATTTTACAGACTGGAAAACAATCTCCTTTGTGCCAGTTTAGTTTAAGCTAAGAAAATTTATTCACGTTGTAACTTTCAAATAAGTTACGTTCAGTTTGGGCTGTGAATGAAACTTGGTCATACATTTAAAAATCGCTATGCAAAACACCTCTTTACAATTCTTTATTCCTTCTAATATAATAATGTTCACTCCAATAACCGTTGATATATATATCTGTATATATTTTTTTTCAGTTGCAATTTGGAAAAAAAAAATGTAGTTGGTATTTAAATTATATTGTACTCAGCAAAAAAAACTTATCCATACACCAACACCGTAACACGTAAATTAAGGCATAACAAACGTTTAAAGCAATGAAAAGCTTCTTTTCTTCAGTTTTTCGCGATTATAATGTATTAATGTAATCGTCAATCATTTTTATAAAATAACTACCTAATTTATAATATTGACTGTGCTTCATGGTTACTAAATTTGTGTGTACTCTACAAGCTGCTGTATAATGTATCTAAATTTTCTTTCTTTAGGTCTATATTTAATATAATTATTTATGTATTATGTATAATTGAGTTAAGTCTTAATACATTTTGTTTTCTATACCTCTATTTACTAATTTTATAACACGTTGTAAACCTCTCGATTCGTGCAATATATAAAATAGTTTTATAAATTTTAATGTAAAATACCAGAACAACGATTTATTTAAAATTACTACACATAATAGAATTATAACGGAAGATTGAATTCATTCTTCAAATATTATTTGCATATAGTCTAATATTTATCTGTAGTCAATAGATTCTGGCATCCCAACACACATGAAAAACATTTCGTAAGGATACGTTCTCATATTATGGATTCTTCTCGTTGTCTTCATGAGTAGATGCTGCGGGAGTACAGTCTATTATCTTTTATTATTTAACCTATTATTTACTGAGTTGTCATGCGCTTTATATTATTTCTAGAATTTCTGCGCACAATCTCGGATGCAACGGCATCATTTTGTTTGTGTTCTGAGCTACGGAAATAATTAAATCACAAGAATTTGTTTCGCAGTTTATAACATTGAATGCCTGAAAATGTCAGATAGCTCCACGGAATTGTTCCTGTGTTACGTATGTTTATTGTTTATCCAGGCTTTAAATAATAATTCACGAAAGCGCGTAACTTTGCGTAATAACGTTGCTCGTTCGCTTTTCATCATTTTGACAACACTGCAAAGCTTTGAACATCTTAAAAGTTATGCAATAACTAATAAGCTACTTATTCGCTTCATAAAATATTTCTTATTAAATTATAGATAGATTGTTTGTGGCGGATGAATATTTCCAGGTTACTGATCAAATCAATTCGATTAAGAATTTATGAAGTAAATAAACATATTATTTGAAGATGTGTCGCTTAAAATATATTCTCAGTACAAATTTGTTTCGCGAGAGAAAAAAATCGAACTTTTAATAATAACACTTTGGTTGATACTACATTTAAAAATTTTCTCCTAATGAGAAAGTGATCTATAATAATCATTTATAGCTATTTTTATGTTAAATGCTCGCTTATTTCAACGCTGCAAATCATGGGTTCAAACCACATAATTGCATTATATATTTTTAAAGCAATGATTCGTTTGAATTTCTTTAAGAGTGGTGCAATTTGCTAACAACCGATTATCGGAAAAAAAATCTATCAATTAGATATCTGACAGTCGAAAAGAAAATGGTTGAATAAAAGACATTTTTTAAAAAAATAGCCGACGTAGATGCTATATATATATATTTATATTTTGTAAGTGGGTGTATTATTTACAATATTATTGGCACTTTTATTTTTAGATTGAAGTATTCTTGCAATAATCCGCAATTTCAACACGCCATAACGATATGCCTCATCATACATACGCGAAAACTTAAATTAACGTACAAACTCATTCAATTTAAATATATAATAAGTTGTATCTGTTGTCATTATATTATCTCTATTCATATACGGTTCCCGCTATAAAATATATTTAAATGAATGCAGAAGATAATATATTATAAAAATCACTGAAGTATTGATATTTCATGCATTTTAAAATTATAAAATCCTAGTAACAAATGCTATCACTTTTGATAAAAAAGCATAGATTATTAATTGAAAATTTTATATGAAAAATAAAATACTGGACGCAAAGACTTAATATTATACAATTGTTGTAGCATTTCTCGCTAGTATCACGAACATCGACATTTCGTTGAACATACATTCGTGCATTCAAAAGTTTAAATGAATCCTCATTCATGTGTCTTAAATACATGACTATGGATATTATAATGCTATTCCTATATCGATATCTTTTAACATACGTACTTTGTATCATATTGTTAGTATATTACGTTAAAATATTACTGTAATCGCTCATGTTTAACGCTGCGTTAGTTTGATTCTAATGGCATTTTTAATGAATTTCTTATGCGATAAAATGGCGTGCAGCACTTAGAAAATATGTTTTTTTCGACTAAAATAAATTGCATTTACATACTTTCATTAAATTAATTTGTTATTATTGAATGTATGCACGAACCGCTGTTTGAAGATACACTGACCTTGTAGGACAGCGATTACCTGTTAACAAGCTAATATTACTATCAGCCATTCGTATTTTTTATTTGTATAACGTTATTTGACAAACTTTTGTTATAAGCTGTAAGATTAATGCATTGTACGATATCACATATAGGAAACCGTTATCAGCATTGGAAGCCATTTGGAAGCAATAGCAGGATAAAAAACAAGGCTTGAAAAACATGCCATACATGTTATATCTATTATGTAATATATATTAAAATTTGTATTATTTTCATACCATATTCTAAGAGCATATACATCTCCTCGTCGTCAAAACCTTCGACGTACAGACATATTTCACTAGAATTGGTTCCATTTAATTTCTTGGGCATGCAATCCTGCATATTTTGACTCAAAAAAAATAATATATTAATAAATACATGTAATAAGGATACGTAAGTGATTTGAGGTCATGGCAAGAAAGTGCTGGAAAGTGGGCGTGTCCTAAATTGTCTAGCATGCATTCAGAAGAGTGCGTATCTTATTTTAGTTGTTTTTCATAAATATTATAAGTGATATATTAAATTAATTTTAATATAATAAGTTTTTCCAGAATATTTTGAGTAATGTAAATAAATATGTTAATTCTAATGATTAGGGATATTTTTGTTGTTCTTTTTAAATACTCCTATTATTATTTTCACTAATGGTATTTACTTATTTAATACCATAAATAGTAAGTTACAATATGATGTATTGGTAGTATGTTATATGTTTGCTCACTGCCCACATATAATATAGCCTGAAGACGCGGAAAGGCGAAACTCGTATCGCTAACAGTGGTCTCACATATGGAAGTTTACCAGTTTTAAATAATTTAGAAAAAAAAATCATGTAATGTTTATATTGTTCATCCAATTAATTGTAATTTATTTTCATGGAGATAGTCAATAAATACATTTGTGATAAAACATAAGTTGATGACGTCCGATTTAAAGAGCGGAAATTTGAAGCTAAAATATGTGCCGAAAACTCGTGACTGGCAGATCTATCTCGCGTATAGCCATTAGGCATAATATATGCAGTGCCAATTTTATTGATAAATTGTTTTGAAATATATATATTGTATTATACGACCATCATCTTTTCAAAAGATGTATATTAATGACAACGAGAAAAATAGTCCGACGAACGTTTCGCAATAAATCACAACGATTTACAAAGTGACGGTTATTGATTTATTACGAATTAATGGTTTAAAAAAGCAATAACGGCACAATCAGTATTTTTCGCCGTAACAATATTTTAACATGTTCAAAGTATGTTTATCGAGAACATTATATGAGTATAATTTTTCAATGGTTATTCGTAATAGCCGCGAATGATTGAGAACTCTCTTGCTGAACTCATGTTCAAACCCTGGGAACCATTATATCAAACAATAAGACCTTCTTAACTCATTGCAATCAATACTAAAATTCTAAAATATAATTCATCAACATTAAATATGTAATATCGTTAATAGTATTATACTTCTATACCGCGCCGATGGCCGGTTGATTATCGAATGCGCTTCATTTTTTGGAAGTCACTTTAAATCCCGGATAGAGTTTTTGAAAAATTTTAGTGTGCTGATATTAATGCCTCGTTGATAACCGATTTTCTTGAAAACCAATTTGTCAAAGTCACAATATTGTAGAGATTTAAATGTTGCGCCTTTGGAGTGTACATAGTTAGAATAAGTTTTTTCAACATTTGAAAGTATGGACATATTACACTATAGATTTTATTGTATTCAATCGCGTGCATTTTCAAGTTATTAATAAAAAATATATTGCGATTAGTCATAGTAAATTTTATGCACCCCAAATATTAATTAAGTTTATAGCAGATAGTTCTACATACAGTTATAATGTCTAACTTGAGATCTCATCTGATGTTTTAAATATTTAATACATGCGTTACATTTTTTTTCTCAGTTTAACGTATTTGTAACAACGTTTATACCCAACGAATGCTTACTACATTGGTGTTCGTGTTAGCAATGGAAAATGCTAACAATGCTAGTTTTTAGTATTATTTTCTTTTTTAATGCCCCAAATATTAAACAAGCACAATAGTTCGTTTATTCAACAAAAATCTTTATAAATAGAGGAATTTATCGGTAGTTAAAACATCGGAGTAGCAAAAGTATCAAGGAATAGGAAATATTGTGGGAATACTCGTAGTTATGGTATATTGGCATGTATTGCATTCGAAAGAAATGAGTATCATTTCTCAGCTATCACAAATACTTCACATATAACGCTTTATTTTTTAACAATGAAAGAGTTTTAAAGGGATTAATTAAACATTTAAACCTGCGAACAGATCTCTGATAAAAACTATTCAAGCGAGAGTAATATTTTCTAACAAACATTTAGACCGAAAAAGATCCAACAAAAGCCATTGTTTTCAAAGAAGCCCGCCTCAGCACCGGTGTGTTCCGCCCGCGTGATTTGGTGTATTCGGAAACGGCATGGAAACGGTTTGCAGCATCGCCATTTCGATAGATTTAGAATGGCATTTCCATTCACACCTGCAGTTTTTCCATCGCTTTTTCTTCGGACGGCACTCGTGAGCTGTGTTCGCCATTGGATGCTGCAATAAATTTGCCACAGAATGCACTTGTTTATTTATTCTACAACGTTCGAATGTGTTTGAGCAAAACAGTGGTGTTACGAATATTGATCAGACCAATATGTAGTCTTTCGTATTCAAAACTCAATATCACATTACATGAAATTGTTTATAAACTTCAAAACATACAGATTGCGTTGTACAATTTGTACCGTTTTAAAAGTGGTAATAATTTAGTACTCTAGAATGTGCTAAATGTCGTAAATTATTGCTTTAATTATTATGTATTCTAAATAATCCGATAATATTAATATTGTTTACCACGTCCGGTACGAAAGTAGGGTATATGGATCTTCACGGTGTGGAGATGTCTACTCCAGAAATATGGTATGTGGATTCACGCAATGTGAAGGCATATCTTGACGGATGCTTTCAGCAAGGTTTGGCTGTCACTTAATTACCGAGATCATTAAGCATCCAGTCGTGCTGCATCTTCGAATAAAAAAAAAATCAGCAATTGTAGGAACAAAATCTGGAGTCTCTGGCTCCGCTAACCATTCAGCTATGGTTTTTTTTATAAAAAATACAGTTTATCCTGGTAGAATGCAAAATTCATATATGGTGAGAAAAATTATCGATTTGAATATTTTGGCCTTTGAAATACTTTTAAGCTTATAGTTTTTTATGAAGAATATCATTACAAGTCAAAGTTAAACACAATAACACCGAATATTTATTCGATTATATTAAATAAAATGTATCCGTTTATTTCAAACTTATTTGAAAAAATATTCCGAATTGCCACTAATTAAGGTAACAAACGCTTAATCGATAGAAAAAGTTGAAGATGACATGCTTGGAAAGAATTTCGTTGCATTTTAAAAACCAAACATTTTCGTATCCTTTTTGTTGATGTAATTTGTACGCCTTTGAAGATATCTAGTGAAGTTTTCACCAGTTCAAAGCATAACGGCTAAAGGGGAAACGTTGGTTCACTGAATGCACTCAGCCGGATGCAATCCACCCTTACAAATGAATTAAACAAAAATCTTATTTGACGCACTATGGAAACCTCGCAGAAGTCTCTTTTAATATTCAGCTATGATTGTAAATAAACCAAACAAAAAATAATAATTAACTTCGACATTCATCTGCTCAGTTAGTTGAAATACAATATAGTTATTTAATATTGCCGATAGCTTTTATATTTGCGTCAAAAACTTTATCGTTCAGAAGGAGCTAAAACTGAGTGTTAAGTTATATGCCGTATTTAACCGATTTTCGTAAAATCGTCCACATGGCAAATATCTTTCTGTTGACAAAGATTTATATTGACTATGACTAAATTATCAAGACTATGATGAATCGCATGATACGCCAATAAGTGAAACAGGTGATCGGCAAGACATATATCGACGGCATTCTAAAGATTATATGTATCCATATTTTGTATTTTTGTATCACTATATTTTGGCCAGACATAAAAAAATCTTCCAAGTAATATAAAGTAGAAAGTTTCTACCAAGAAGTAAAATTACTACTGTTTTCTAAGTATAGGCGTTAATATCATTCATTATTTATTCTGTACCATTTTTTTATGTTAAGTTAATATTAATACAGCTCGCTTTAGATATTGTTCGCTGTCTTTATAAGCCGATAATATTACATAATGTTTATCTATACGTTGTGCAAATATGGATTCTGGCTTTGGAAAAAAATGGAGTTCACATGTATTATAGCAGCGGAAAAATATGTGCTATATCAATGGATTATTTTTACCACGATTAGATGGTATGAAATCGCTCAAATCGAATAATTGTGTAAATATGTCTCATATAATTGCAATACATACTTATTTAGTCATGGCCTTCGATCTTTGAATTTCGAAAGTTTTATTACCACAGGAAGAATATTATTTTGTGAAAATTTCTCCCAGAAAAAAGGACTTTAACATATAAATTTTACTGGGTATTCTTAAATAACTTATTAATGTCACTTTTGGTAAATAAAACACCAGTTTTAGTCTTCGTGCACTTCAAGGTTGTGTTTATTTAATATTTTGACTTTGGCCCAAAATCATTAAATTGACGTTTTTTCTAGCTCCTGTAAAATTTGTTTTATGTAGGTTACGTTATTTTTCCTATCCACAGTCGACACGTCGATGGCTTAATCTAAAAACCAAGTAACTCATTGGTGAAATACCGAGTTTGAAACGATTTCACTCAGTATTATTTTTTTCTATGGCCCAGAAAACACAAAAAATTGATATAATAAAGCAAACATTTAAAATACATGCAGTTTACTGGGTTGCAGATTAAGCCATCGATTTATTGTTAAGTAGCTAAAAAAATCCATTCACGTCTTATGATTCCAAACTGTATTTTAAAATTTTAATATCATCGCCAATATTGCAGGAACACGTATCTTGATTTTTAGCTTTAAGTCACCTTCTAAAGTATTGTTTTAATTTTTGCAATCTCTAAATAAATGACTTAAATACAAAATCAAGATACGTGTTCCTGCAATATTGGCGACAATATGGCTAATATCAATTCGTCGATAATGTCATAATTGTTTTGATTTAGCACATTGTTTTCTATAACACTATTCATTCGATTGTTTTAGTTATGAAATAAGATATGATATTTTCCAATAATATTATAAAATCCATTAATTTACCTAATAGAAAGAGCTTTCAATGTCTTATAGATTAAATGAATATCATAGAAATAACATTTTCCTTCGAAATTATTTTTTAAAAAGTAACAATGCTTTTATTTTTATCTATCGTGCATGGGAGTTAGAAAAATGCTGATTCTAGAAAACCATTCCAATAATAAAGTCAGGGGTTGATATGGTTTTATATTTCGATACGGATGAAGCAGGGTAATCTTCATAACTTTCCAAAGAAAGCATTGATGTTTGGTCGAATGAGCAAAACTTCGCCGATCGGAGATTGAGGCAGATAACATTATTCGCAACGTTTGTAGTTGAGTTAGATTTAGTATTCGAATTGAAATATGATTAAATAAATAAAAATTTAAAAGTAGCACATCGTAAAATTGTGTTTGAAATAATCTAAAATATAAAAATACTGTAGCTATATGTGATACGAAACATACGACAAAAATCAAAATCGAATGAAAAAACGTAGATTTGTTTCGCATAGGCGAGAAGTTGATAATCCGTCGACTGTTTCAGTATCTGTGTTTTTATTTTACATGTTTGATAAATACTAGCTACATATTGGTTTTACTTATTGAGGTTTTAGATGACACCTATGAATTAAGGTTGAATTTTTTTTCAATGCGACTAGAGCGTGAGATATGAACTTTTGAATGTGTTATAAAATCGTTTTGGGCTTATGACCATTTCGCGGCAGAACGTAACCTTGTCGTGAATCTGGAACTGACTGTATCTCCTAAGCTTTCAACACCTTATTTGTCTCTTTCTGTACAAAAAAATTTACTACATCAATGTAAAATACATACGAAAATTCAACACGGTATTTATACTATTTACATATATATATAAACCACTCTAAACCTTACCGTTAACATTACACTAAATGAAATAGATATCAAATTGATATTTCAACACATTTTAAAACATTACGAACCTTAATTTCAGTTTATTAACCCGTTATTTTGTACCATAGTTAATCTAGAAAGTGCACGGCAGTTGTTTTAGATAACATGATAACTGGACTATGGATTTCATATTTCAGCAGTTGAAAAATTTCAAAATTCCTTTCAATCTTCATTGTCTTTAATAAAACTTTAACTGTCCATTATTTGTCAAAGTCAACTAAGCAAAAGCCTTAAAAAACAGTAATATATTAAAGTACTATGGTAATATGAACTCAAAAGCTATATTTTTTGCTCTCGTGAGCGGTATTTTTTTTCATTTTTATTAGTTGGTAATTATGATAGTATTCAAATAATGTAATTTTCGAAACTGATGTAAATGGAATTGATGATGAAAATTAGGTTACGTTGAAATTCTTTGAATTATAAAACCATAATACTATTGAGTTAAATATAAAATGAAATAAAGTTATTTATGAATGAAGTAAATAAGTACACTAATTATTAATTATATACTCTAATAGAAATGTATGGCCATCTCCCGACGGCGTTTCTTGATGCGAGATGAAAATACCCGAGAAAGTTTTCAACTGGGAAGTGAAGCTTGTAATTTTGTTGTTCTTAGAAATTTTAAATCTCTCGCACATTTCATTTAATCTGACTGAAAAATATTGCTTCCTTGCAAAACGTTGGCGTTCGTTTCCTTTGCAACACATTTCTTTCTTCTCATTTTTCTTTCCTTTCTCCGTATTCCGGCAGAACAATCATAATAAAATGCGCTGAACTGCACCGCATTTTAAAATGCAATAATTATGTTTGCGGTTTATTTTATTTTTATTAGTTACTTGCTACTTGTTACTTTTAATGAGAAACTACAGCTCTAATGTTAATGAACGTATTTCTATGATTCTAAGACACAAATCAATATTGGTCTAATTGTCTAGTATTGGTCTGTATGCCCCTGATAACTTCTTAAGACATCGAGAACATCAGCTGTTTTTCATTCCTAAATGCCGAATTATCCTGCCAGTAGGCATACCAATGCGGAGAGCAATGGTGATGTTCAATGAGATTGCCTCGGATATTGATATCTCCCACCTAGGTGAGAGCGAGCTTAGATGGA
>JAGVSQ010009507.1:0-13576 GCA_022683975.1 Rhyacophila evoluta
ACGCCCACTCTGTAGTAAGAGCGCTTAATATTGTGTAGTGTAATAGGCCTTTAAGTCCTAATTTATGTTTCTGCTTTGTCATGTTTAGTTCGATTTAATATATTTGGTAGCTGGAGTATTTATTGATTTAATATGAAATTTTATTTCTTCCACGGGTTTTGTAGTTATTATTTCTGGAAAGAAAAAGATGGTGTTTCATATTTGATAAATTTATTTCGAAAATTTGTCAGTATATGTATATTAATTATTTTTTATAATTGTGGAGAAATGTATGATGCGTACCAACGTAAAAAAAGGGAAAAATCGAGGGTTTAAAGTGAGTAGTACCAAGTGGCTCTATGAGACTTTGTTTTGAGACATTCCACACGATAAAAGAATTTTCATTTTTAATATTTTTTAAATTTTAAATTAAATTTTCAATTTTTTATACTCTCTAATATATCTTTTAAAAAATATAGTTGACTTTGGGCTTATCCTCCATAGCTATCCTAGAGTATAACAAAGGTTTTACTGGATATGCAATAGATTATTCAATTCTGTCAAGATAAATCTTTATATTGGGGATATCAATATATTCCAATTTCGAAATGTCTATAATAAAAACAAAAAAAGATTACATACACTGATGATTTATGAAAATTTAAATTCCATTATACACGGACAAAAATGACACATTATGTATTATTTATTTGACAAGCGTCTATGAAATACAATACTTTCAATGTAGTTCCCGAAAAGATAATTTTATCAGGTTTTATCTTTGTTAAAAAATTCTCGACTTACCGCCTACCGCTATAATACCTTGAGGCATCAAAGAGGATAAGGAAGATTTCTAAGAACGAAGTATACCATTCCGAGGTTAGATTTGCATTCTCCGACTCAATGTTATCTATTTTTTTTTATCTTTAACGCGCAGAGAAGTTGTCCGAATTAAAACATTCAACGTAAAAAAGGATTTATTTCAATTCACAAGGTCGAATGTAAAATTTAAATTTCTAATGACAATTTATTCTGAAGTCTAGATATTTTAATATTCACCGAACACATTGTTTCGACAGAATTGCCATTCTGTTTATACTTTGATGAGGTAAGTTTGATCACTTTGACTTGAAAGGATTTCAGTTGACGATAACTTTTAAATTGAAACTTTAGTCAAGAAGACAGAAATTGAGAGAGAGTATTGAAATTTAAGATACGTTTGAAATTCGATGACAAACTTACTTTCCAACTTACTTACATCAATATTGTTTGTGGGTTGTTAATTATTGAATTGACGTATTGATTTCAAAATGTTTTTTAGTTGGAATACATAAATTTATGTTAAAAAAATCTGCCCCCATGTTGGAAAATATCATAAGAATATGCAATATGACAGTAGATAAAACATTAAAACTCATATTTTTACCAAGTCCGTCTTGAGAGTGGAGCATATGGATCTACATACTCAGTGTGGAGATATCTACTCCAGAAAGGAAGCAAATGCATCACCGTAATGTGAAAACGGTTGTTCACGGATTGCTCAACCTATTGGCCATATTATATGTCATATAATCGTATATTTTTGGATTTTTAAAAATCTAGCAGCTATGAAAATCGACTTAGCAATTTCCGATTCCGAAACGCAGACTTTAACCTCTCGGCTACCGGGAAGATTTCAAAACTCATATACTTCAATCAACTATCAATGTGAGCATTAACAACTTTCAATAATAATTTTCATATTCCCCCACCAGAGACCAGTTCTCAATGTATTGGCAATATTTTTTCTTTGCAGTTCAGCTGTCACAGTTTTAGTGTCAAAATAATATCTTGTCAAAGCTTCTATATTTGAAAATATAGCGGAATTGTTTTGTTTATTTCAAGAGAAAAATAATGGAGATGTCTTTAGTATATTGTTTCAGTCACACACATAATAATAGTATACAATATTATACCAGAATTGCATTTGTAAGAGTTCTGAGATATCTGAAAGTGTGTCTCCATGTCATTTGCAATAGGTTATTTAAATATATTATATATTTCATTAATAGAGAAGTAGAATATTATATATTATAAGACACATGCCATATAATATCAAAGTTTACAACTATATCAATTATTTTTACAGTCTTTCTGATATTGGTCAAATAATATAATAAGAGATTTTGAATTATTTAGAGATAATAGTAACTATGTAGTTGAACAGTGTGATTGTGAAGTATTAAATTCTTGAAGAAACCGAAATGAAACTTTACTTTTTAAAATAGTTTTGAATTCGAAATAAAAAAGACTCTCCACGCAATTGTATTGATATAAAATGGACCATTGATAATAATTTTAACTGTTTTTAACTAATATTTAAAAAGGTGCACTAAATTGCTTTCATGATTTGTGCAGTTTATTATTGAAAGTAAGTCAATAAGATTGAAAATATCATGTTTATATTATATTATGCGGGTACTAAGATAACGAATAAAAATAGAAACGAATAGTGTATTTCGTATATTTTTATCTAGACAAGTATTAAGTTTACAGTCGTGGTAGATTGAACGCCGAAATTTAAGTACATAGCACAACATTCCGCGTCATAAATTTAATAAATGACATCTCTGGAAAAGTTTCCGCGTGTTAAATTGCTTCAAATATGTCGTGGGGGAAAAAGGAAATTGGTGGGACGTGGCAGAATTCGATTATTTTTCATGTCTTCTAGTGGCCAACGTGAAAAGTTACGCAGTTGATGTCTCGTGAATTCTAAAACGTCAATAAACAAGTTCTCAGTGCATTCAGCATATTTATATAAAAGCGAAACGTGTTTATCGAATAAAACATTTTTTTCTGCCCTAAATTTTCTCCCCATTTTCACATTGGAATCAATCTAACATACACTTTTATTGCAGAATGAATATTGATTTTTTCTACATCCGCTCCCTAAGTAGAATATCATGTATACCAGATGACAACTTAAAGAATCCCTGTCATCAGCCAGTACACTTGCGTCCTGTCTGGTAGATAGATCCTGCACCCGTAGATAGATTTTGGTGGATTTTCGGCACGCCAAAGTCCGGGCTGTTTGATGAATTGGCAGGCCAATTACTGAAACTCACTTGTGGCATTCGCAACACATGTTCGAGTAAGATCCTTGCGTCGCAGTTTTACTCTTTCAGTAATTAAAAGCTGCACGGTTCGTTATCACCCTGTTGTGCACGAAGTCATACTTTTAATGAATTATATTTTATTTTATGAACACATAATATTTATTATTATATTTTAATACTAATAATATTAAGACAACTTGTTAATGCTATAATATATTTTGAATACATTTTAAACGCTTTTTGATTTCGAAGTCAATTTTTAAGCAGGTATACCTATTTAGTAAGTTAAGCCCAGTTAGAGACCCCAATTGCAGGGTTAGCATTCAAAAGAAAATCTCTAATCTTAAAAAAATATATATATCTACATATCGTATGCAAGAACAAATCTTTATATTAAAAGCAGTGACGTACACAAGATTTTTTAAGAACATTAGGAGCATGCAAATTAAAAAGATACCGAGATTAAATATTAAATCAAAATAATTGATTTTATAACTAAATTTTACAACGATAACCTAAAACACTTAAATAAACATATTTTATTCATATAAAAATCCGTATAATAATAATAGTTAGCCACAGAAATGACCATTATATTTATAAAAATGCGTTAGTTACAATAAATAAAAATAAATAAAAATGGACAGTTATCGTTTTTAAAGTATCTAAAACCGGTTGGTTATTTCGTGTAAATGCCAAATTTATATGAATAAATTTGTTTATAGTTTATATTATACATTAATTTAAAATGTAATAGATTAGAAGTAGAGGTGGACTTTTAATTCTGTCAAGCCAAAAGCATTTTTATCGCGCGTATACAATTCACAGAATCCCAAAGCTTCAATAAATTTTGAGCTTCAGCAAAAAGGGTGCCCAATACACTAGAGCTTAATTTGTACCCCTTGATCCTTCACTGCGAACGCTACTGATATCATAGCGAACACTGACACAATGATTCACCGGGGATTTGAATTTGGGACCTTTTCGGATTGTAAGGTGGTTGATTACAGATTACCCTACTTATGTTAAATAGTTTGGGCACAACAGTTGACCGAGAGAATGGATTATCATAAAATAAGGAGTGGAAGCCGAAACCAGGATGGTATTATGTAAATCTTATGTAAAATCTTAGTTTGAGAATGGCTTGGAAAAAAAGTAAGAGTTTTTCCTGCGAAAGAGTCATGAATAAATTATGATATAAGGTTAGTAGACTTTCTTATTTTCAGAAACATTTTATAAAACATCGGTATAAAATCTTTTTACGTTTTTTCTTGTACATACTACGGTTTAACACCATTAAATTAAACGTATTAGAACAGCAATAAATAATAAAAATACGTATATATTTAAATTAAAGATAAGTGTCGTGTGGCGAGCATAATACTTTCTTTACGTAATATCTCGGGTATTTTTTAAAAAACTTTAGCAGATTTGAATGCGTTTAAGCTTAAGTGTTCGCCGTTTAGTACTAACTCCTAGAAAATTCTTGTCCAAAAAAATAACTCAACAACGACGAATCAAATCAAAAAGTTGACTATGTTTAAGTTATAGAATGTAAATTTATGCATACAATTAGTACCAACATGGTGTATTGTGGTGTAATAATGTAAGCACCAGCTCTTTTCAAACTTATACAAATTCTTTAACTTTCTAAGTTAGACGAAGAAAACACTTGTTCTTAATTGATTCACTTGCGCACTTTTGATTCACTTTACATTTATTGAGATTTATTTAGGTCGTCTTTTTCCTCACTCAACTGAATTATCTATTCATTGTTATCATTATCGACTCCGGTAGTAGTCACTACATCAGTTTCGGAAGGAGCGTTAGTGCACGAGTGGCATTTGCAGTTCGCACAAATTGTTAAGTAGTTAATTCCCGCTTTTCTCTCGCATATGGCCTTTTCGTAAGAAGTTCTTTTATGATAAACCTTGAAAATTGGCAAACATAAAAATAATTACTCTGCTAACTGAACTAAAACTATTTTATTGCCGCTTACCGATTTATTTTACTTATATCCTACATTCGTATACTAACCTGTTATCAAAATATGAATATATTCCAGTCCAGCGAATGAGATGTCTAAATATAATTTTACAAATAGCTATTTTTTATTCTCAAAAAGAATCTTTGCTCTTATGTTTAAATATGTAAATCTACCCTTTATGTTTCTTTTTCATTTCGGAAGGTTCATACGCGTACATTTAAGGTAGGACCGGATTGAAAAAATACCGACTAAGCGCCTTGGGGCCGGCACTGGTTGTGTGAATTAAATTATACGCGAGATCAGCAGAGTGCAAACGATTGCCTTGTAACTTGATTATTTATTTATAGGTACTGTAAATGTTGCAAGTTTAGCCTTTTTCTTACAAGATCAGCATTTTTAAGAGGCGTGTAGTTTGCAAAAATGCATCTGGCAAACTGCGTTAAGCCTGGTGTTTTTATGGAATTTAATGAGCTGTGAAAGTTGTAGAATTTTAGGGTTATGTTCAACAGAAGGGGTTATAAAAAAATATATTCGTTTCGCACTTAGTGCAGAAAATATGTTTAAAATAAGTAATATCAACACTGTAATACACTGGTAAACTCGTCGTTTGTTAAATCATAACATTCATACATCGTCGCCAATATTTCAGGAACACGTATCTTAATCACTTTGTAAAGTAAAGTTTTATTTTTTGCAATTTCTCGTATTATTGGCACATTTTTGCACTGACACATAATTTAAACACGTCTTATAAACGTATGTGTCGATGTAAAAATGTATAAAGAACTTGAAGAAAAAAATCAAGATATGTGTTCCTGCAATATTGGCGACGATATGGATTATCTATAATATGTTATAAAACAGAAAATTCATGCGTATTTCTTTATGTCACAAGAACTCCTCCCAAATAGAAAACAGTAGCAACGTGAAATTTCCATGTCATTCTGGCTACCATTTCTAGATCAATTGTTTTGTTTTAACTTTTGTTATCATGGCTGATGGTACAATATACTAAAACTATTATATATAGCCAAGTATTGAAATGGATTTATAGCAAAGGAATGGATACAATTAATACAAATAGAAAATGAATTTGAATTTATTAGAGGCAAAGTTGGATAATAAAGCTTGTAGTATATTTTTTAATGGTTGTACACATTATTTTATCTTTATTGTATTGTATTTCCTTAAAGATTATTTTCATACAGCAAAGGAGATTAAAGAGTTTCTAAGGAGGTTTTAAAATCTATTCAGCGATCGGAGAAACGGGTAGATAGATCTTTGAGACTATTTTATAAGAAGTATAAGTTAAGATTAAATAACTTTTTGGTCTTATCACATTTTATGGTAAATGAGGAGTTTTTAAGGCTAGTCAATATTAGTATAAATCATGCCAATGTAGATTTCAGGAAACTAGTTTTAGGTCTCTATTTGCACATTAAAGAGCGCTTTACGTTCATTATGAGATTAACCTAATGGGTTTGGAGATGAAGCGGAGGCTGGAGAAGAATTTACGTATATTTACTGCCATTGGCATACTGAATAGTTGAAAATATCATTATATCAATCTCAGTAGATTGAAAAAGATACGACTTATTAAATTTATGTAAAATTTACGGTAAATTTGTCTGATAGAGGGTGCCGTAGGAAGTTAGTTAAGTAAGGTAAGTTCTCAGCGGCTGTTTTTTAAAATATTTAAAAATCACATTCATTTTTTCCTAAGCAGAATTTATTTTAATATGTATATTTTATATTATAGCGATAATTAAAAATATAATATCAATTATTCATATACTCGGAGTGGACATGATAAAAATTATAGTAAAATAATAATATTACAAAAATCTGCATTGTGATATTTCGTTTTTGACACTCAGAAAATAAAGTATTGATTTTGCTCACCTTTTGTCTATTTCGAATATTTTTGGTCGAATTATAGAAGTATATTGAAGTGTTCACGAAAGGAAATGAGAACGACATATTAATATTTTTATCGTATGGCGTATATAGCCTAATGGGATACTTACCTATCATTATGGTCAAATTTCTATTAGAAAACCATGTTGGAGCATAACGGATACATTAGAGAAATGGTCCGGGCGATAACGTGTACGAAGTATTTTCTCTTAGGAGTTAACACATTATATTGAACTCTCGAGGATAGTATTATATTATTATATTTACAAACATTTATTAAATTACGAAAACCTATTCTGAATCAATACACGGATATAATGCAAAATAACATGGAAAATGAAAATATATCTTTATTAAAAGGTAGCATTATTAATAATGTATTAATCTGTCAATGTGTTTTTTTGGTGGTTTAGTTGGTAAAGTCTTACGTGTGTGGATTGAACGGAACAAAAGGTTGGTGGTTTGAGTATCAAAGCTGCGTGATAATTTACATGTTTTTAATGCAGGATATGCATTTTGAACAATTAGCTATCTATATAATCTACATGAACAACAATCTGCATAAACAATTAATATAGTCTACGTCTCATGTATCGGATATTATAAAAAATGTTTTATAAATTTTCTTTACATTTGTTTTATTTTTGAAAAAATATTAAATAACTAATACAAACTATAAATAACTACTCAAAATGGTAGGTACATCTTTCAATATCATCTTTCGTTGAGTAAATTTGGCGATTTTACGTTAGTTTCGATACAAGAAATGGATATGCAATAAATCGAATATTTAGTTGATATGCGGATCTTAAAAAAATATCTGTCAACACAAATTTTACCATTGAAAATACATGCTCCACATTGAGAGAGGAGATGCTACATATTATACGTCAGATATAGATAAAAGAACAAGGTATAAAAAGTTTAACCTAACCAATAAAATGTAATGTCTAAAACAATTTGGTTTGACTGCCTCGTATCACTTTTTCGCCAAAACAGTTCACACCTACTCATAGGAAATGCTTACAATTTAAGAACAAAACTTTGGATAACATAACCATCATCTGTTATTATAGTGAAACGTTATATTTAACGATCATCGACGTCAATATTACCCGATTCAACAAATTTATAGCATATAAACATTTCACGCGGATCGACGCGAGGATTTCCGCATATATTATCATTAATACTGACATTAACATGAATTGTGGAGTTTTGGTTACACTGCAAGTCATTGCGCCAACAGTAGCGCACTAAATAATCACTCTACATGTAGATACATTTATTGTTATGCATAAAACTATAATTAAAATGCTATTAAAAACAAGCTGAAGTCGTCGGTTTTATAATGTTTCGTCGTATGTGTATGCTATAGCATAAGAATACAGATTATATATTATACTAACGGGAAAATTTCATAAAATAAGATGCTTTTTATTATTGGTTGTCTACTGGTTATAAATTGAGATGTTCATAGAGTATCCATGGTCAAAATAGTTACCGAAAAATCTAATTGCATAGTAGTATTTATTATTAAACTGTTGTGATAGAGTTACATTAAGTACGTGCCAGTATAACCAAGAAATCATAATAATAGCAGTTCGCTATTATATTCTTTTAAAAATATAGATTGTAGTGGCGTATAAATTATCGAGCGCACCTCGCATTCGGGGAATGCGGATTTGATACCAATATCTGCTGTCTTTAAAAAAAATGAAAATAAATACTGAGCAATTGTCTGAGAACCAATTTCCAATGAAAAATAAACAGTCTAAAACATACATTAACATTGCGGAGATCCGTTTACTTTTGGAGCGGACGTGGCTTAAAAATATATATAGATATATATATTACCATGTTCGCTTCCAAAATGGAGCATTGTGGATTGCATAGCGTTGCATACTAACCTCTACAGCCTCAGGAAAATATTATAAATATTATATAAATAAATATAATATTATTATAAAGTAACAGGACATTTTGAGTGGTTTTATTATTAGGTATTTCAAGCAAATTAAATCGCTTAATACCTTGTGTTACATTGACATATTATATTTATGCTATCGATCGCTAAAGGCGTGTTATTAGGTGTTTGAAATCACGATTTCAAATCATGCAGCTGATAAAATATTATTGAAATCTCAACAATAATTCAATAGTTAATCGAAATGAAGACATCCAATACGCAATAATACCATATGAATTACAACTGTCACACAGATTCTTGCAGATTCCAGTATGTAATTTATATTTCTCCCCGGTAGCATAGTAGGTAGCGTACGCGCCTAGCGATCCGGGGAATGCGGGTTCGATTCGCTATCTGTCGGATTTAAAAAATCCTAAAACCCAGGACTGGACGCCCACTGGGTTGAGTAATTGTCTGACAAACAATTCTCCTGAAAAATAATCTGTCAAGACGTTTTCACATTCCGGAGATCCATATACTTCTCTTTAGGAGTGGATATCTTCACTCTGTGTAGATCCATATGCTCCATGTTGGGAGCGAATATGGTATATATACAAAAAAAATATTTAAAGAAAATTTTAACTTAAAGCTCAAACTAGTAACGTATTTAATGTGCATACTGAATACCGAATTTTAAAATGTCAACTGCAAAAACGTAACAAATGTCCAACCTTGATGTTAAATATGTCAAAAGTCTTGTAGAAACTGGTAATATTTTTATTTTGTTTATAAATGTGGTGAATAAAAACCAAGGAAATGGCTGGACGATCTTACGATTAGAATGGTAAACACTCACGTTAAGGTCAATTGCTTCATTTAGACCGGACATAGCCAAAAAATAGTACAAGTAATGCCACTGATTCCAGTCAGGAAGACAATGTCTCAGAAAGCTCGCTTGTTGAACCATTGCCAAATGTGACTGCTATCGCTGTTCACTTAACGGAGACTTCGTTCACTGAAAGGAACATATAAAACCCCAAGTGTCCCGTTTTCGAGAAAGCTTTCGACTAATGCACGTTTCAAATGATATATTCGCCATACTGCGATGGCAAACATTCAATTAATATACGAGGTTATTATACTAGTTATTGAATATGTTTGACGTTGTCAAGAGAATATTTATCGATACAAGTTTTTAAATAATAAAATAAATTGTTGTACAGATCGAATTCCATAATAACGAAACTCGACGAACCATCCCGTTTGTTTTTATTAAATTTACTAAAATTTTGTTCCACTGAATATGGAAAATATATTATCACATATTGTATGAACGTTTGTTCGAGATAACAAAAAAATATGTGTCAATTACAAATTTCGTTATTTTGGTATTCGTTATAAAGAGATTTGACCTGAATTCATTTTAAAATGGGGTGTTACTCTAGATAAGCACGTGTCACTATTTGACTGATTTAAAATATATTTTTTTTAATCATAAGCTATAATTGAAGTTGTACTGATTTTTTTCTTGAAGAAAAGCACTGACATATCTCTACAACATTTGTTTGGCGAGACAAACCCGAAACTTCAGTATATAAACAGTTAATATAAAGAAGAAAATGCTAGCAACTTTGATACGAGAATGCCATTTTTAAATCTTTAAAGACCGCATTTTTATAATAATAATAATACTATATAAGCACTGTGAAACCATTAAAAATTATATCAAGTACATTAACACGGAGCAAAAAGTTTGTTTTTGCTCTCCTAGAAAATTGACAACGTTGATATACGACAGGTGTATTTTTAGGGAGGAGGGACGGGTTAACTTGAACAAGTATGTTGATAAATATAAATTAATGTTCATAAAGTGAGGTATGAATATTGTAGGATTGCTCGTAAAACAAAATTGGACTGGAGCAAATTCGAGCGGTTTAATACTATTTGAATATATGTATATATAATACAATAAATATGCCCTAAACGTGGTGTAATGTAAATTACGTGTTAGATAGATAGCTATGTTGACGTTTTAATTTTCGACATGGACAGTTAATATAGAGAATAAAATCGAAATCGATTTTTTTAGTACTTAGTATATATATTTTACTCAAGACTAGTTTCATATAGATGGGAAGTATTTTTAACTGTGGATGAAAACAGTGCCGGGTAAAATAAAAGTTAATACTCTACTCGAGTTGTTTTCATTTTGAAATTAAATATTCAATGATGTCTCTCCACGAAATAGCGAGAGAAAAAAGTAAAAGAGAATAAGAGAAAGCCGAAAGATTGAGCAACAGTAAAAGAAATGGTGTATCTGGGACGTCGGACATGGCATACCAATAATATGAAAGATATCAAAATGTGTATGTGACGGACATAACAACAGTATGCAACGCAATAGCCATTACAGTGGGTCAAAAAATATTCTTCTGAATTCGGTGTACACAAATATCAATAATTTTAAGATCTATTCTGAGAGATTATTTTTCACGAAGGTTAGTTCTTAGTTAATTCAGTGAACTCACGAGACGTCCAGCGCTGCAATGTAATAAAAACATTGATCAATAAGAGCAGAAATAATTATTTTGTATTCATTCTAGGACCGGTATGCATATTAAATCTCGTTGGTAGATCGCAGATCGTAGATCACTAATTTTAATGATGTCATTACGTTTCAGAAGGGAAGTGAAAGTGCGCTGGGAGTGGCTGTGAGTGGGAGTGGGAGTGACATCAGTCAGTAAATGATATTTTCTTGAGAATGTAGTCTTATTTGTTTCCACTGCTATTTTTGAATTTCTTGCACTCCTTTTAAATTGCTTGGCCTTCAAAACACAATACAATGATATTTTTTAGCTAGTTATAATAAATTATCCAGCAGATTTTGCGTAATTTTAATTTAAAACAAATACTTTTGACTGGTACTTATCAATCGGCTATCGAGGAGATCTAAATAAAGTAAACATGTCATAAAACACCAATATGAAAATTAATACTGTCATACAGTGGTGATCAAAATAATTTATTTATCTACACTAAAACCAGATATAATGGTGAATTTGTAGTTTGGCGCAGGTACACAATACATTTTATAGGAATGGCAAGTAGTAACTTACAGGAGAGTTCATGAATCAGTGGATCTACTCCGGCCAATAGTAATAGTGATATTGCATACACATCACGTACCTTTAAATTAACCATCGTGACGAAGACTAAGCTTATAAAATATCAGCGCGATTCGTTTTTTTATTACAGCGGGGCAAAATAAATCTCCGAGTAATGCGGAGAAGATTGCTTTATATATCAAGAGCGACACGTTTCCTTTATTTTCTTTAGCTTGAAAGTGCTTGGTGTTATCAGAATGACAGCCTTGGTACAATCTGGTCTATAAAACCGGGTGAAATGCTGAGGGACTGACCGCCGACGGAGACTGGCTGAAAATTTATGGAGCATGATGGCGTGTGTCATTTTTTCAATTTCCCGTCTCGCCGTTACTGTGAGAAAATACAAAAAAAATGCTAAGATGAAAATAGTTTTATTTGTATATCTTTTAAATTTAGACTGATTGAAGCGTGAAAAATTGTCAAATAAATCTGTCGAGATTCAGTAGTTTTTATAGTAAAAATCAAATAACAAAAATAATACAAGAGTCTGTCATGTATAGCTAAATTGTTTGTGCTGCAAAGTTTGTAAATATTATTTTACATAACAACTTTGCTATAAAAACCATAGTGTATGTAAAGATTGAATTATTTTAAAATCATTATTTTCAGCAAATAGCTTGGAAATACAAAAATGATAATTTTTGAGAATAGTCGTTCTCATAAAGTAGTTGGATGAAGCTTTATATTCTTTGTTATACACTGGTTGGACGCTATACATTAATGACTTTAATTTACAATACTTATGTTCATCATTTGTTGTACGTATATTCATTAAATCTTGCAGTTAAAAAAATACATTAATATTAAATTACATGGTTTATAATTTACTACTAATTTTCCTCTTGAATAGTTGAAATATCTATCTTAAAGACAACCTTTACATCTTGCAATCAAACTATTTTTTTCATTTCACTCATTACTTAAAACGGTGAGAAAACGAGTAGAGCATGAAAATATTTTATTATTATTCCATGTTTGCTCCCAAAGTGGAGCATATGGATCTACACAGTGTGGAGATATCCACTCCGAAAGTCGAGTATATGGATCTCCGCAATGTGAAGACGTCGTGACAGATTATTTTTCAGACAATTGCTTAACCCAATGGGCACCCAGTCCTGCATTTTTAGATTTTTAAATCCGACAGATGGGAAATCGAACCTGCATTCCCCGGATTGCCAGGCGCGCACGGTAATAACTACGCTACCGGGGAGGCATAAAATACTTACTTGAAAAATTACCATGATAAATATTACCATGTATACATTATATTTATGATGTTATTTGTAATATATTTATTAAAAATAAATCAAAGTAAAACGAAAAACATACAATAATTATTTTAAGCACTAAGCTAGACGGATTCTATTCCGAAAGTTTTGAAAGAGACATTCATCTAAAATCACTCATTTGTTGAAGATATCGACGGTTAAATTAGTCTTATTAAACACCACTACCGCTTTCTATACTGCCATTGTCGTCAACTTCAGACTGATATAGATAATATATTGGACTGGGGTAGGCGTAA